>JALIZH010015572.1:0-15620 GCA_030522465.1 Rhipicephalus appendiculatus
CGTCACTACAATCCCGTTACATTATGTAGCCACTAGTCACGCGACTAAGCGTCACGTGACATCTAGTCGTGCGACTATAATCACGGGCTTTCAGACACATTGGTACGTTGCTTTTTTCAAGTTAACACACTTTGTATTTCATTGCCCCTCAGGTTGTCTGTCTGAAATATAGACTTCATTGTTTTAGGTACCACTTGTTTGAGTGCAAAATGCACTAAAAAAAACTTGCATACAAATGTGAACCATGCTTTAGCTAGTCACACTTTTTTCAAGGTCACAAAATCATTTTTGAACTTCGCTTTGGCACTGTTTTGGGTTGAAAATGGGAATGCATTCACAAGAAGTTAGTATAAAATTGTGTTCATAACAGAAAAGGAAGTCTAAACAATTCATAGCTACTCTACAATCGCGATAGTAAAGACGTATAAGATTAGCAAAACCACAACTCCACTTCATCATAGCGTAGAGGAACAGGTGTCTAGGCACATGTATCACAGGTATCCTGACTGCAGAGAAGATCTAGGTATACCTTGCCGATAAATAATGTACATATGTTTCTTTTAAACCATTAATCAGTCCAGTGAATATTCCGCATTAATACAGTTTGCAGCACTTCACATACTAGAAGTTTTCCATCATTTTTTCAGGTAAAATCAGTATCGCAGAAATATTATTGCGGGCCATTGGAAGGTTTTTATAAATGGAACAGCTTTTGTATCAGAAACTCTTTGGAAGATAGACTTTGCTCTAAGACTGCGCCTAACTGGTACGGCATGCACTGCCAGACTAAGGAGTGGAATCGTGGCACTAAGAATGTGCTCTCTGGACGAATAGAAGAAATGAACTTCACATTAAGAAGACGAATTGAGCGTGAGAAACCGAACAGGGTACTACGTCATCCAGAATTTGAAAAGTTTAAAAGACCCCTGACAGATAAAGTTTTGTTTGCTACTAATTTCTAGCTTTGCGTCTGGTAATCCCGAAATTGAATCGTTATTGCTCTAACGCATCGTACACTTACTAATGCGAGCCTCGTTTAATGCTAGCCTCGATTTCGCGTCAGTTCAGAAACGTCCGCCTAAATACCATTAGAAGCTAGCGCCCCACAGCGGGGGAGCGCCTGAGACTACGTGAGCTCAAGATTCGGTGACGCTGAACGCGCCGTTTTCAAATCGGGGCACCCGCGGGCGGTGAAGAATGAAACGATGTGGGTGCTTTGAGCGTGTCCCCCTCAGAAAAATACAAGAGCATTCCTGGCGTAAGCAGCCAAAACCACCTTGAGAGCAGCCCGACAACAGATCGATAGGGGTGACGAACAATAGTCCTGGCCAGGTGCCAGTCGGGGTATTGTGCGCGCCCCGCAAATGTTCTCTGACGTCGACGCTACTCGCCTCACTCGTGGAACGTCACGTGGGGCCACCGTCTACGTCAAACCAGAGAAGATGTCGATTGATGCTGATAACTCAGATGAGCACTCACCCGTACTTTAAAACCAAATTAAAATATCATATAGGCCACGCTCGTCACTAATATTCGGTCAGAAGTGCCCCCGCATGCAGGACTCTCAAACAACACAAACATCTAGATTTTCCAAATAGGTGTCAGGGGGTCCTTTAAGGACCATAATTCACTTCTGAGAAGCTTTGAAACAGGTCCATTGAAAGGTCTTGCTTCAGTGCAGGGTACCATTTTAAACACAATACTAAATGCTCCACCTGCAATACCCTGTGCCTCTCTGATACAAAGTGGAAAACATGATGTAAGGAAAATTGAAGGACACTTTGTACATTCCAAAGTGTGTTCGGCGAAACCGTGTGGCTATTCCACCGACTATGCCATGTCTTTTTTTCTTTTACACTCTCACTGGGATAACACACAAACCGAATGTGCGCGTGTTTTCTTTTTTAAATTTTTTACCGCGAATCGAAGCGAGACGCGAGACTAATCTTCCTCCGTTCGCACGCGTTAGTATTTTTCTCTCGCATTGCGCATCGCGCAAACGCCATCTGCGTGCCAGCGCTTAAATTGACGGACCCTTTGCAAATTCAAAAGTGTATTCCGTGGACGCATGTGTCCATTAGGACGGCGTCGGTCAGAATGATTGCTAGGGCTGGGCACAGCGACGCTACGCAACAAAGCGCGAGCGCTGTAGAGTCCGACGCGACCGCCGTCCGTTTACGTATGCCGGCGGCCACCTGATTCCGTGCCAGAGCTCGGATGGACAGACGGACGGACGGCGGACGGACAGACAGACGGACGGACAGACGAACGAACGGACAAACGGACAGACGGACAGATAAACGGACGGACAAACGGACGGACGGACGGGCGGACGGACGCATGGACGGACGGACAGATGAACGGACGGACAAACGGACGGACAGACACTGGACGGACACCGGACGGAGGTGAGCATGAGACATTAAAGGCTTTCGCCTTAAAATTACACCAACTCCCGCTGAAGGGAACCATGTGTAGATGCGAAGCAGCGGGCGCTAACGCTTACACTGGCGGCGGCGTTGACGCTGGCGCTCATAGCGGCGTTGCGCAGGAAAAAAAATCTAGGAGGCGCAATCACGCAGTGATGAACCGGTGTTTCCTACTGGAACATGCCAATCGCTGCTAATGGGCAATGAGAGACAGAAGACTCGGACTGGACAAAGAGACGCGCAGTCCGCATTTACTTAACGCGCTCGCTGCGAATTTTTATCGTTCGACAACGCACAGGAGAAATCTCCCACCGGCACTACCTTGCAGGTCAAGATCCAGTGCCTATATATACGGGGTGGCCAGCGAACGGTTGTGCAGCGTGAGCAGTCGGTTTTTTCAATCAAGAAACTCGCTAGCAGACGCTGCCTGCGTCGGCGTTGTACGGTTGTGCAGCGCGTGCAGTCGGTTTTAACGCGATAGCGTTAAAGAGCTCGTTTCGCAGAAATTCCAGCGTCGGCGTCGGTGTCGGTGTCGGCGTCGGCGTCGTTGGTTGTGAGCGAAAAATCATCATCTTGTCCGTGACCGAAAAATCGAGAAAGATGCAAATAAAATAAATAATAAAAATTTTCGGGTCCGAGTGAGGATCGAACCCGGGTTGTCTGCGTGGCAAGCAGGTGTTCTACCACACAGCCATGCCTCTGCTTGGAAATGCAGTGAAAATAACTTCCATGCTTCGCAAACGCAAGCGACCTTTATATGAGCGTCGCAATATAACATGCAATATCCCAGAATATTGCGTGGTCCAAGCGTACATTGCCATCGGGCGTCAGAATATGTGACTATCATAACGATTCCATAGTTTAAAGCCAGCCACCCATTACAAACGGCACACACCTTACTGCGCGTATTCCCTTAACACCACGTAGAGGGTGCATAGCAAGTTCGAAAACATTACCCACATTTGCCGCGCATAATTTCTCCTGGTTTAAAGCATACTACCCATTACATAGTATGCACTAAGTGATTGGAAGTACGCACTAGGGACGGAACATCGCTATCGCGTTCAACTCTTAAAGGCGAAGCTTAAGGGTCCCCCAATTTTTAAATGCGAAGCACTTCTTAGCGAACTTTGGCGACTTTGAGCGTATCTATCGATCTAGCCGCCTACGACTTTGTGCCCTCCTGGCCGTATCGTTAATGCTATTTATACAAAAATTGGTCTGGCATAAGATGACTGTATGACGTACATCAGTCACTGCTCATATCATGAAAATCATGACTAACTTGACATGAAAAGTATGATTTACACGTCATGGCCATAGTGCTCGTGAGGCCGTTTTCTTAACTTGATGTATCCAAAAAATTGGTACGATGAGACATTTCTGCATGACCAACATAAATGATAGGTGGTAATATGAAAACCATGACCTGCATGTCATGTACAACATCATTTACATGCCACGCTCATGGCGCGCTCACAGTCGTTCGCTAGCCTGATATACACCAAATCTGGTATTGCGTGACGTGACTGTATGACGAGCATAAATGACAAGTGCTAATTTGGAAATCATCACATATCATGTGCAACATGACTTGCATGCCACGCTCATGAAACTTCCGTGGCCGTTTCGCTAGCGTGATATACACCAAACTTGGTATTGCGTGACGTGACTGTATGACGAACCTAAATGACAAGTGGTAATATGGAAATCATGACTTGTCATGTGTAACATGACTTTCATGCCACGCTCATGGCACGCTGACGGCCGTTTCGCCAGCATGATTTACACCATATTTAGTATTGGATGACGTGACTGTATGACGAGCATAAATGAGGAGTGGCGCAATATGGAAATCATGGCATGTCATCTGCAGCATGACTTGCATGCCACGCTCATGGCACTCTCGTGGCTGTTTCGCTAGCTTGATATACGCCATATTTGCCATAGCGTGACGTGACTGTATGACGAACATAAATGACAAGTGGTAATATCGAAATCATCACATCTCATGTGCGATATGACTTGCATGCCATGCTCATCGCACGCTCGCGACCGTTTCGCTTGCTTGATATACACCAAATTTCGTATTAAGGCGAAAGCCTTTAATGTCTCATGCTCACGTCCGTCCGTCCATCCCTCCGGCCGTGCCCTGGCATGCTGCCAGGTGGCCGCGGGCGCACGCAAACGGACGCCGCTAGTGTCGGATTCTACAGCGCTCGCGCTTTGCTTGCGCAGCGTCGCTCGGCCCAGCGTGTCCAATCATGCAAGGAGGAAGACGAGGGCATCGGGTTCCGATCTGACCGACCCCGTCTCAATGGGCACATGCGTTCGCGGAACACACTTTGGAATTCACAAATTGCCCGTCAATTTAAGCGCTGGAACGCGGTTGGCATCCGCACGATGCGCAAAGCGCCAGTATACGAACGCATTCGAAACGGAGGCAGATTAGTCTCGCGTCTCGCTGCGATTGCCGGTAAAAAATTTAAAAAAATCCCCATCTCCCCGCTAAAGCGAACCATGTGTGGATGCGAAGCAGCGGGGGAGATAATTAGCGGGAGGAACGTCGCCGCTCTCATTTCACGGCAGCGGTCCGGGCGCTCATCCCGGCGCTGCACAGGAGAGAGAATGAGGCGCGCGCGCTCCGTCATTTTCATACCGCGGAACTACCGTGGCGCCCCCCAGCGGAGTATGCAGCTGTCACACATCCTGTCGTGCGCACCGCTCCGTAGAGGATTCCTAGAGGAGAGGACAGGGGGACCGTAGGGGAGGAGAGAGAGGCGGAGGGGACGTGCATGCGCTGTGGGACGCGGGGAGCCGCTCCGTAGAGTAGACGATTCCTAGAGGAGATAGGGGGGGAGAGGACGCGCATGCGCTGTGGGGATGTGGGACGCCGGAGCCGCTCCGTAGAGTAGGGGATTCCTAGAGGGAGAGAAAGGGGGTGAGCGTAGGAGAGAGAGGGGGACGCGCTGTTGTGGTGTGGGACGCGGGAAGGACTAAGCCCCCTCCAAACAACCTGGGCGACAGACGCCACCTGCCTAGCCATTGCGAAGCAGCCTCTCTGTGCTCTCGGACCATGACTCAAGGAATGGGGTCAACCTGGGCGACAGACACCACCTGCCTAGCCATTGCTAAGCAGCCTCTACGTGCTCTCGGCCATGACTCATTGAATGGGGTCAACCTGGGCGACAGACACCACCTGCCTAGCCATTGCTAAGCAGCCTCTCTGTGCTCTCGGCCATGACTCTGATGACTGTGGTAGTGCTTCACGGCCTTCATTTTACAACAGCGTTCTGGTTCGCATAATGGGTGCTTCCCTACTTCATGAAAGTGGCCGGACGCGGGGCGCCGGACGCGGGACGTACATAGCCCCGAGCATAAGATGCTTCGCATCTAAAAAACACACAAATATATATGACAGGTCCTAACATGTGAATCATGTCATGCATATTATGTACAGCATGATTTGCTCCTCAGTGGTTGCTTCGCATGACATCGATTCCCACAGTGCGTGGGATCTGCCGGATTTTTAGATGTGAAGCATCTTATGGCGAAGCTTAATCCGGTGGTGGTGGTGGTGGTGGTGGTGGTGTGCCGCGTGCCCACCCTTACTGCGCATGCGCAAACAGTTGAAAAAAAAATTAAAAATAAAAAACCTCCTCTCCCCCTCTCTCTCTATAAGGCATCCCACTCCCCGCGGCAACCACACCCACACTGTGCATGCGCCTCCCTTCCTCTCTCCCCTCTTACACTCCCCCCCTCTCTCCATCCCTGCCCGCGGCGTCTAACTCCACCTGCGCATGCGTCCCCCTCTCTATCTCCTCTCCTACGGTCCCCCCTCTCTCCTCTACGCATCCCTGCCCACGGCGTTCACACTCCCACTGCGCATGCGTGTCACCCCCTCTCTCCTCTCCTACGCTTCTCCCTCTCTCGCCTCGCGACGCCGACGCAGGCAGCGTCTGCTAGCGAGTTTCTTGGTTGAAAAAAACCGACTGCTCGCGCTGCACAACCGTTCACTGGCCATCCCGTATATATAGCAATGGATCTTGACCTCCAAGGTGGTGCCGGTGGGAATATTTCTCCTGTGCGTTGTTGAACAATAAAAATTCGCAGCGTGCGCGTTAACTAAAAGCGGGTGGGTCTCTGTGTCCAGTCAGGTCTTCGGTCTCTCATTGCCCATTAGCAGCGATTGGCATGTTCTAGTGGGAAAAACTGCTCCATCACTGCCTGTTTGCGCCTCCCCAGTTTTCTCACCTGCGCAACGCTGCGATGAGCGCCAGCGTCAACGCCGCTGCCAGTGTAAGCGTTAGCGCCTGCTGCTTCACATCTACACATGGTTCCCTTTAGCGGGGAGATGGTGTAATTTTTTTAAATGCGAAGCATTTCTTAGGGAACTTCGGCGACTTTGAGCTTATCTATCTATCTATCTATCTAGCCGCCTACGACTTTGTGCTCTCCTGGCCGTATCGTTAATGGGATTTATACCAAATTTGGTATGGCATAACATGACCGTATGACGAACATAAATGGCTGGTCATATCATGAAAATCATGACTAACTTGTCATGAAAAGTATGATTTACATGCCACGCTCATGGCGCGCTCGCGGCCGTTTCGTTAGCTTGATATACACCAAATATGGGATTGAATGACGTGACTGTATGACGGACATAAATGACAGGTGGTAATATGCAAATAATGATTTGCATGTCATGAACAACATGATTTACATGCCACGCTCATGGTGCGCTCGCGGCCGTTTCGTTAGCTTGATATACACCAAACTTGGTATTTAGTGACGTGACTGTATGATGAAAATAAATGACGAGTGGTAATATGGAAATCATGACATATCATGTGTGACATGACTTGCATGCCACGCTCATGGCGCGCTCGCGGCCATTTCGTTAGCTTTATATACACCAAATTTGGGATTGAGTGACGTGACTATATGACGAACATAAATGACAAGTGCTAATATGAAATCATGACTTGTCATGTGCGACATGACTTGGATGCCATGCTCATGGCACGCTCGCGGCCGTTTCGTTACTTGATATACACCAAACTTGGTATTGAGTGACGCGACTGTATGACGAACATAAATGACAAGTGGTAATATGCTAATCATGACATGTCATGTGCAACATGACTTGCATGCCACGCTCATGACACTCTTGTGGCCGTTTCGCCAGCTTTATATACACCAAATTTTAAGGTGAAAGCCTTTAATGTCTCGTGCTCACGTGCGCCCGTCCGTCCGTCCGTCCGTCCCTCCAGCCGTGCCCTGGCACAGTGCCAGGTGGTTGCCGGGGCGAGCAAACGGACGCCGGTCGCGTTGGACTCTACAGCGCTCGCGCTCTGCTTGCGTAGCGCCTCTGTGCCCAGCGTCTCTAATCATGCAAGGAGGGAGACGCGCGCATCACGTTTCATTCTGACCGACCCCGTCTCAGTGAGCACAGGCGTTCGAGAAACACACTTTGGAATTGACAAGGTGTCCGTCAATTTAAACGCTGGAACCCGGATGGCGTATGCACGATGCGCTGAGCGCGAGAACACGAACGCATGCGAAACGGAGGCAGACTGGTCTCGCGCCTCGCTGGGATTCGAGATAAAAAATTAAGCGAACATAAGTGGCAGGTGGTAACATGAAAATCTTGGCATGCATGTCATCTACAATGCCATTTACATGCCACGCTCATCGTGCGCTTGCGTCCAGTTCGCTAGCTTGATATACACCAAAATTTGTATTGCGTGACGTGAATGTATGACGAACACAAATGACAAGTCCTAACATGTAAATAATGACATGCATATTATGTACAGCATGATTTGCTCCTTGCTGGCTGCTTCGCATCGCATCGATTCCCACAGTGCGTGGGATCTGCCGGTTTTTTCAATCAAGAAACTCCCTAGCAGACGCTGCCTGCGCCGGCGTTGGGAGGTGAGAGAGGGGGAGCGTAGGAGACGAGAGAGGGGACGCGCATGCGCATTGGGGGTGTAAACGCCACGGGAGGGATGCCTAGAGGAGAGAGAGGGGGAGGGGACGCGCATGCGCAGTTGGGCTGTGCTTGCCGCTGGGAGGGATGCCTAGAGGAGAGAGATGGAGGATGGGACGCACATGCGCAGTGAGGCTGTGGACGCCGTGGAGAGGGATTCCTAGAGGAGAGAGAGGGGGAAGCGTAGGAGAGGAGAAAGAAGTTCAGGGGGGCGCGCAAGCGCAATGAGGGTGTGGACGCCGCGGAGAGGGGATGCCTAGAGAAGAGAGGGGGGAGCGTAGGAGAGAGAGGGGGGAGGAGACGCGCATGCGCAATGGATGTGTAAACGCCGCGGGCGGGAGGGATACCTAGAGGAGAGAGGGGGGGGGGGAGCGGAGAGGAGGTGCGTGGGGAGGGTTTGCGCATGCGCAGTGGGGGTGGTCAGGACGCACACCACCACCACCGGACGGACGGACGGATGGACGCCGGACGGACACCGGACGGACGGACGTCGGACGGACACCGGACGGACATGAGCATGAAACATTAGGGTCTTTTAGCAACTCGCGGAAATACGGTGCGCAAATACGGTAAGGCAGCACGGTCGCACTCCTCCTTTCCACTCGTTGTGCTTTTGCCGCTTCCCGTTCCAGTGACAGTCCGTCCCCCGTACGACAGGTGTCTCGTTAACAATGCGTAGACTGACAGGCAACAATGAGGCTTGACAGCCCCACAGCAATTTTTGAAAAAAGCTTTTGTTGTGCTGGGGCGCCTTCACCGGCAAAAGGTCGACGACCGGGAAAGGAGGAGCGCCACGGTAATACCGTACCGTATATGCGTACCGTATTTCCGTAACTTGCTAAAAGACCCTATTAAAGGCTTTCGCCTTAAAAGGGAATGATGAATGTAACGATAGGGGATGATGAATGAGGGGTGTTACTATAGTCCGGTACAATTCACCGTGTATTGTTCCCAAGGAAGTAATTTCTTTCTTAGTCTTGTGGAGATAGGTTTGCTACGAAAAGCTTACCCTACGAAGCGACCGGGAAGGGACGCGACGTTCTCAACTGCCGTCGCGCACTAAGACGCCACGGCCGGGTTCGTCGACTCTCCGACACGGCGCAGAGACGGCACTCGGAGGTTTATTAACCCAAGATACAGCACAGTGCGACAATCACGGGATTGAGGGCCGTTAGGGTAACTTTGCAAAATCGACCGAGTGAAGGCTTTCCGGCAGGCGCTACGGCTAGCACACAAAGGGCAGCAGCCGAGCGCACGTACGAGAAGCCGCCTGCACAAGCAGCGCGTCTACCTTTCGTGTCGGCCTGTGAGCATCTGCCACAGTGCGCGAGCGCCTGGCGGAAGCAATAAGGGGAGAGCGGGCTGTCACGGGCGGCCAATGATGATCGGCGGAGCACAGTGACGTGCGCTAGCGTAGCGTGTGCCGGCATCACTTGTCCGAGCGTGCCAGCCGGCAAGCAGCCGACGCTTGGCTCGCGCCAGACAGAAAGGCCCGGCGGCGATCCATGGCCGCCATCTTGCCGATGGGTTCCAGCCCCCGGGACACGCGGACCGGCATACGCGCTAGCCGGGGAATGAGGCGCCAGAGTGGAGGGCGCGCTCGATTCCCACAGTCTGGACCAAGAGGTAAAACGGTTCTCTTTAATGTGAATTATGGCTCAGAATACCTAAGCTCCACCCTTGCGAGAGTGCGCCGCTTTTACTTTTCATTGTACTTTCCAGCCATGGTAGTTGACTCTGTGACTCAGAGCTCAACGGCACTTGAAGTATATGCCATGTTTCTAAGCAATTCTACGTAAATAATGACATCAAGGGTAGTTTTATAGTAGTGTACCTATTTTAATTAATTTATCGCGTATGTAGTATGTGTTGACAGGGAGGAGAACAGTTCTAGTTATTTTATGACCCCGAATACCTAATTCTCCAGCCTTGTGTGAGAGTGTGGCTTTTGCTTTTAATCGTACTTTCCAGCTAGTGATTAAAAAGCTCCACAGCACTTGAAGCATATGTCATGTGTCTAAGCACTGCTGTGTAAATAGTGACAGGAAGGGTTAACTTCTAGTGTATCGTTTATATTAAACAATGTTTTACCTCCAGGAGGAGGAGGAGGAAAAAGCTTTATTGGGCGAGTGAGTTTGGGTCCTTTACGGGCCCTGGGCCACCGCACGGCCATCACAATGCGCGTATGTGTCCAGACCACGTAGGGCCAGGGCACTGGCACCCCGGTTCACACAGCGAAGCTGTGCGTCCAGATCCTGCGACGCAAGGAGGGCCTCCCATTCCTCCCAGGTCCTGATGGCGGGCTGCTCCTGCGGGGGGAGGATCGGCAGGGCAGCCAAAGAGAATGTGGTCTAGGGTAGCGGGCGACTCTCCGCAGAGAGTGCACTCCGGAGAAATGGGGCGGAAGTGGGATAGGACTTGAGGAGTGGTGAGAGTTCTGGTCTGGAGTCGCCTCCAGATGATCTGTTGATAGTGGGAAAGGCGGGGGTGGGGAGGGGGGGTAGAGACGACGGGCAAGGCGTGCTTGTTGGGTGAGTTCAGCGAACGTGTGTGCCCGCTCTCTCGAGAAATCCCGGCTGGGGTCGCCATTTGCCCGGATAATAAGTCCTCGGGCTATGTTATCGGCAGCCTCATTTCCGGGATTGCCAGAGTGAGCCGGCACCCACACGAGTTCAATAAGCCTATCAGGGTTTATGGTACACACCCTCAATATCTGCCACGCGGGAGGATGGACGCGACCACGGGCAAAGTTAAGAATGGCGGTTTTTGAATCGCTTAGTACGTAAGTGACGTTGGTTTTAGCGATCGCTAACGCAATAGCAGCTTCCTCTGCTTCCTCCGGTGTACAGGGGGGGTCGAAGAAGTGGATGAGTGGGGGGGCTGCAGGATGATAAGCTACAGCTACCGAACGGTCTGGACCACACGCGGCATCTACCCAGCGCACATCCTCTAGAGTGCCATATGCCTTATGGAGAGTAACTGCTCGCGCGACGCGGCGGGATTGGTGATATTCTGGGTGAACGTTCCTGGGGGAGAGGTTTGATGACAAGCGCGGCGCGCATGTCACGAGGGAGTGAGACTAATTCTGTAGCATGTGCCGGTATACGGATTCCAAGTGAATCGAGTATATGCCGCCCTGTTTCGGACCCAGCCAGGCGAAGGTACTGCGATTGTTTATGTGCATCTATCAGTTCTTGTATTGTGTTATGCGTTCCCAGTTTTAGGAGCCTATCCGTGCTAGTATTCTTTGGGAGATTAAGCGCTACTTTGGTAGCCATGAGGATTAGAGCATTGATTTTGTCTTTATCCGTGCAGGATAGAGTCAAGTAAGGAGAGGCATATAGAATGCGACTAAGCACAAAGGCATGTAGCACCTTGAGGTTGTCCGCTTCGTCTAGACCTGCGCGTGAACTTGAAACCCTTCTAAGAAGCTGGATAACGGAGTAAGTGGACTGCCTCAGTGCCTTCAGAGTAATGTTGTTTTTCCCCGTGTGCTGCAGGTACAGGCCAAGAATTCGGAGGGTGGGCGTTTGCGGTATGGGAGTGTTGTGCAAATATACTGTGATAGGGGCTGTAGGGACACGGTGCGGTCGGAGTATGAGGAGCGCCGACTTTGTGGGGGGAACATTCAAGGCCGATGCTTGCCGCATGTGTAGCTATAGCCGTGGCTGCTTCCTGAAGGGTCGACTCGATGTCACCATCCGAGCCGTAAGTAGTCCACACCGTTATATCGTCGGCGTAAAGTGTATGTCCCAAGTGTGGAATGCGGCAGAGAATTTTCGCCAGAGGGATCAGGGTGATATGTAATGTGCTGCTGAAGAACAAGGGTTATGATGCAGCCGCTTGTTTTTTTTTTTCACTTGAAAGCCATATCTACGGGTATAGAATAGTTTTAGCATTATATATGTAGAGTATGTAGGGTTTTATTTAAAGTCCAACTGTAACAGGATTTTATTTTGACTTAACATGTTTATTATAAGACTGATGAAATCTTGGCAACGCCACAAAATTATTTATGATATTGTTTCCTTCTTAACAACCTCTCAGGAGCGCCGAGGCAGACATGTGCACCTGATTCAGCGCACAATTGACAACTGCACGTTGCCCTGTCTGATAGGCTTTGTGAAGGCGCCGCGCATTCCAAGGTAGCTCTCACCGCCAGTGCGCATTAATAGTGGTGTTTTATTTCAGTTTTCATACAAAAAATCACAACCTCTGCAAGATTCTTGGAATGCCATGACTAATAATCGCAAAAGAATTTTATAAGAGCTGCCCTATATTGATGCTGCTTCAAACTAGGCTACAGTTTTCATTGCAGTTGCCCTTTGAGAATGTATAGCTTGGATCTAACGTTCGAACAACACAACTCATCCACTGTTACTGTTGCAGCATTCAAAGCAAAAGGTGTTACCATATATGTTCAACTTCAGAAAAAGCAACATTTGTTTAATGCTTATGATATCAGAAAAAGGAAAACTCACAGTTGATGCTGGTGATTCAATAAAAGCGATTTCCCACCTTCTAATTGATGATTATTTTGCCCACATCGAATATTATATTCCCACTAAATTATCAAATCAAAAACAAGAACCTTCATTTGTGAATATTTGTGAGCCGTCGAAAGCAATCCTGCACCCATGACCACTTCTGCCTGGCAAATGAGCTTTATACACAAGGCTTCTAATATGGCATCACTGCTCACTGCGAATAAAACACGACCTTAAATTGCAAAGACCAGCACAAACTACAACAATGTCATTTACAAGTTGCATGTAAAGAATTGAGACACTGTTCTTTATTATTCTGAATGTCTTGACACGATTGATTGCTCTTTCAACATTTATCTTCAGTGAAGCAATCCGCCTTGCTCTCGTTACATCCACTTCTTCTAGCCTTTTCCTTCCCTGTGTAAAAGCACACATGTTTAGGCGAATGCCTTTTGCTTTCATTTTCTCACTATGATGAAGCCTCGATCAGTCATTACCTCTTCAGCATATTCAAGGTAGCGGTGGAGTCCACAATCATGAACGATAAACCGATCAGAAGCTCCCCCCACCGTAGACTCTAGATACAAAAGTAATAAAACCTCTAGGTGCTATTGCTACCAGAAATTTTCCTGTGTATCCTCCTTTGTACTGGCTATACACCTGGGTACGAGTATTCAGCACCTTGGGGCGCTGCATGTCCACTTCTGTGCAATGAATAATGCACCTAGTCGCCTTGTATCCATTCTCTTTGAATGTTTTCCGAAGTGACCTTTGTATGGTTTCTTGAAGCAGCCGGATAAGCAAATGTCTTTTTAAAATGCTAGCCAGCGCTTGAAGAATAGGGCGAAAAATTTTACCAGCAAATGACACATATATAAAAACGATATGCCAAATCGGCATACAGTAAGCGCAATCTAAGTAGCATCAAAGTTAGCAAAACAGCATCACTAATGCCTAACTTGAACTCGATGCCGACTTTCCAACTCCACTACTTACCAGGCAGTAGTAAAAGTACACTGTAGGATGATGTTTGGGTTCCTGCATCAACATATTTCACACTGCAAAAAAAGGATTAGTGTTCCAAAAGGATTTGCGTCATCCAAGTGAAACTACCGATGGTAAGGCTATGGGCTCAGGCTCTGGTAGTGAGGGCGCTGTGGACAGCTCAACTGTGTTCGACGTCTCTGCAACACAACCTCTGTCAAAATGAGAAATGGGGCTGCCTGCACCTATTCAGCGCTTTCGACCACTAAATTGTATGCATGGCCGAAGTTTGTAGGCTCTTGTGCTTCATGACCATAGGATTTCATGGTGTTACATGTTTCTGTCACATCTGTGATGAACTGATCAGGTGCTGCCACTTGTAATGTTTCACTCGTGGAATCCTCTGCAGGAACGTAATCAGACGCGAGCTGTCGTGATGTGTACGCACACGGCCCTGCGATTTGTTGCTCATGTAGACTGACGCCAGTTGGTACTTGTAAGTGAGCGCTGAGCAAGGTAGATGGGCTTCCACTAACAAGCATGACGTCGTTCTCCAAACTTTCCCTTGGGACATGGAAACCATTAAGCTGGTCGCACTATGAGACAGAATGGCGACGTCGTTTGACCGGGCATACTGCCTGCCTGACCAGCTGACGCCTGCCCTTTACCACCTGCACATTGCAAGCAAAATGTACATAGCTTTCGTTTATGTCATTGTGGTTGTGATTGCCATTGTGGTACTTTCACATTCAGAAGCGGCATAAACAAAAACGATAACAGGTTAATGAGCCTTCTTCAACGAGACAATCGCTAGGTAAAATCTGGTGAACAATGGTCACCACATAAAAGTATAAAATGAAGTGCGTGCCATAGCATGGTGTGATGATGTCATCGTGCCCACTATGTCAGGGTAATCGCACAACGACAACCTCGGTAAGCAATGCAATGTGAGTAGGCAGTACAATACCAAGCTAGGTGCAGAAACCTTTCGGAGGGTTCCGTGGGAGGATCAGCACATCGACTGAGAAGAAAATGATGATTGTTCTTGCCTTCAAGCATAAGCGTGCGCAGGGTTCCGCATCAGGGGGGCAAAGGTTCATTGCAGTGCCCCCCTCCCGACTTGGTCAATGTATGCCACAGATTTTTCCCCACCTCTCTTATATATCTAAGAGAAGCGCCCCCCCCCCCCCCCCCCTGCTTTCCCCGTGGGCACGCCTGTGCCTTCAAGTCGTCTTAGGCGAATGCATAAGGGGGCCCCTGCGAGTTTGTTCCAGTGAGCGCGATAGTTTTTTTTTTTTGTTTTGTTTTCCTTCCTGACACAATACTATTAAACGCCGTGCAGATGTTAAGACCTCAAAGCGAAAGACACAAGGCCAACTGCATTGTGGAAACCCTTAAGAGCATTACATTGGAACGAGTGCTAAATCAGCATTCATTAGAAATTTTAGAACTGCAGTGTTTGCAACACCAAACCACATGCGCAGTCAAAACATAACATGGTGTTTCGATCAGGTGCAGGTAGTGTGTAGTTGCAGGGCACTCTGGCAGAGCACGTAAATTTACCTTCCCCACAAATGACACCTCGTCAGGAACAGCCCGAGGAGTGCACTTAGATTACATAAAAGTAGCCCATTAACAGCGGCCTCCATTAATGCCAGCGTCACACGGTCACTTTTGTTTGCGATCGGGCCTGATCCAGTTCGAACTTTATCATGACTGGCT
>JALIZH010015573.1:0-65589 GCA_030522465.1 Rhipicephalus appendiculatus
GTACACTACAACACCATGATGCACTATATTGAGAAACGTAATGAGGTTATCACTAAAAGATTCACCGTTAGAGATAGATGCGATGTCGTCCGGAAGACAGCCACACTGCGCAATAGCTCAAGGCAGTGATGACGAGTTGAATATCTGCGTTTTGTTTGCCTGCGTATGCGCAAAAAACTGCGCGGGTTCTGAATGCCTCGACACGTGCGTACAAGAGCATGAATCGGTAGATGGTGAAATTAATTGATATCTATGTACCAATGAAACAGACGCAGAAGAGCAATCATACGGCTTTTTTCCAATGTTTGAAGTGAAATATCTTGTTCTGTTCCAGTTAAGCTGTCATGGTGGTCGCAGATACGCGAAATAAACCTAGCCGCAATATTATGAACAACGTACACGCTAAGGTAGTTTTGATATGGTGACCTGTGGGTGAAGCCAACGTCCGTGCATTCTAAGGTGCGTAACGCAAGTTTCTACGGAGATATCCGAGAGACAGAGAAGCCTTGGAAGAGATAGTTGCCGCACGCGTAGCCCAGAAAAGATCTGATGTGACGACATATTTTTATGATGGGGATCTACAAATTGCGGTTTTATTAATGAAATAGTGAAACATGGAATTAGTGCGTGAATATCCCAGTACTTCGGTAGCTTTGCAGCATTTGCACTTCTTGCGCTCCCCATCGCCGTAGCAAAGTGGGCGGTGCTCGCTATGCTCGAGGCTGCTGGTTCTTTTCCATTCTGCTGAAGGCGCACTTCAATGGGAGCAAATGCGAAAGCACTCGTGTGCGTACAATAACGAGCCCGGCAGAGAGCGTCGATTAATGTCCCTTTTGAAAAAAGCCTATGTCTGCAAGCCCAACAGGTTTATAAACATTTCAGATGATGGTGATCCTATAGGCGTATATATAGATTACTTCAAAGGGCACCATATATCGTGCATGTGGTTACAATACTCCACAAAACCTCATCCATGAAAACGTGGTCTATCTCCGCGCAATAGTGTGTACCTATCCAGATAAGCCTTTTGAAGAAATTGACAGATATTTCTGTCTGTTAAAAGGTAGTGAGGTGTCGATATTCTCGACTTTTTTATATAACATTAATAAATAACCCAACTCTTGGTTAATTTTCCCGCAATGGGTGCAAAAACCAAAATTTTGGCCAATTTACAGCAATGGGTGTTGAAGTGCACAATAGGGTTGCTCTAACGCATGGCAAATATCCCTCGTTTATACGGAATGCAGGGCTGAACAAGCACGTTGCATACTAGTCCGGCATATGAGTGCTTTTTACGAATAGCTTGTAAACACATCGCACATATATTTTCGCAGCCATGCTGCATTCGCTGAGTAAGTACTACAGCTGGAACGTTATTTGGCTGATTGGTCATGAAGACTACATACGAAAAGGCAATCGAATGACACGTAGAGACATTGCGGATTCACCTCCATGGACCACATCCGCCTTGTGTTGGCTAAACAATATGAACAAGCCATTAGAAAACAAACCTGTTCGACGAACACAATCACAAAACATGCAACTACATGTGCCATACCTTCAAACCTTGTTATGGTCTTGCGGCTCTTCTTGAATTTTCGTGGCCACGATGTCGTGCTCACGAAAGAAGCGATGTCACTACAGCCTTTACCGCCGGACGAACAATGACTTCCTGCGCCGAAGGCCGACTTGCTCCATGTGCTTAAGGATGTAGCTTCTTAAGTAGTTTTTGACAATGGCCAAGTACACTTAGCGTGTAGCGAGCAGGAGCCGTACTAGAAGTGTTTAGTCTGGGCTACTCTTGCCGATAAGGATCCAGCGATATCATACCCACCGCGACCACTTCATAGTGGAGTGCTGGAAGCTCGCCGATACCTCTTCTCAATTTCCGCACCCATAAACAACCGCATCATGTTCCATGATAAAACGTAGGTTTATTCGGGCAACTTGGTGACCTTGCTACACAAACACGCACACACGCAGACCTGCGTGTGCAAACATTACGCGTAACATTGACGGCAAACATAGAGCGTGAACATGGAACCTGTCCGAACATGAGCGAGAACGTTAAGGCGCACATCAGAAGTGAAATCTAGCTGATGCATATACGCAATAGATTAGAGAGCTGCACTGGTCCTGTGGGGCTGTATAAAACCGCAGTTATTTGCTACATTATACTTTACATTATAAATCTAAAGCACAATTGGGGTTTTGTGTCGTGCTTTACGAGAAACAACCGGATGCCGCAGACTAAGTGTGCCAAAATCTACGTTGTAGTAGCGGCGAGGCCAAGAAAACATGATCATTTCAACGACAGTGGTCTCGTTGAGACATTGATGAACAGGAAAAGTTTGGAGGACATTGAACTTCTAGATCAAGAGTTGAACGCGATAGCGTAATCAGGCCCTGTGCGCATCGCCTTCTCAGTTGCTATCCTAGCTTCGGTTTTCGGTGCATGCCTCAACCGTGCCGTAAGAAAACGAACGGCTGTGCATATAACATTAGGCGTTTCAAGTTATTCTAGAATGCCCTGCTGCGAGTACAGTTTTAAGTACCCACTGTCAGTCAGTCAGTCAAGAACTTTATTTAAAGGTCCTGAGGAGCTTAAGCTGCCGGGCGATCCATGAGGGACACCCTTGCAGCCGCTACCGTAGGCGACGCCCTAGTCGGGGCGGGAACGTGCCATAATTTTTTTCCGTTTGCTAATCAGCGAAGGGCGAACCACGCGTCCGTAAGGCAACACGCAAACCTAATTCCCTTTCCATATTTCTTTCCCTTTCCCCCTCCCCTTAGTGTAGGGTAGCAAACCGGATGCTACACTTCTGGTTAACCTCCCTGCCTTTCTATCTTTTTTATTCTCTCTCTATACGCAGCTGCTCACTTTGTTGATCTTTTGTAGCTGATGATCATTAAATATGTCAGAGCGCTTTGTAATGGGTGAGCCTTTAAAAGGTCCACTGTTTGCGCAATCCACATGTTTTGACACCTGGCGCGGTTCTACGCTTCTGCCACGCAACATTACATGCGTTCAGAATATTCTTTCCACTACGTCAAATTCATGGTTTTTTTTTTCTTTTGCGTATTTTCAAGCAGTACCGCGGCTTCGTGGTAGACCACCTGCATGCCACATAGACGGCCTCGGTTAGGTTCTCACTCGAATCGGACATTTTTATTATTTATTTTATTTATCTTATTATTTCTCTTTCTCGATTTCTCACTCACATCCAACGACACCGACACCGACTCCGGAATTTTGGCGAAGCGAGCTATTTAACGCTATCATGTTAAAATACTAAATAGATACACTGTCATGTTAAAATACCATTACAGTGTGTCTATTATTCTACCTTTTAATAACATTGGTATTATGACTAGACTCGCGTGTTAGCACACCGTCAATGCCATCATTTTGGGAATGTGGAAAAAGAGATAAAGATTTAAAATATTTTTGAAAAGTACATACACCAATGGTCTGAATGTAGGTGGCGGCAACAACAATCTTAGAACGATTGCCATTGCTAGTAGTGCTGCGTATGTGTCTTCTTTGTGTCTTCTTTTCTCTTTGTCTCTTGTTTACGCTGCAACCAGTTACATCTAATGTAAGCTAATGTTGCCATTTGATTAAATGACTTCTCTGTATCATAGATACGGGTCACTTCCGAAGAGGATTTGACGCGAAGATTTGAGAAACATATTCATACAGATGTCTGGTATGAGTGAAATCTGGAGCCCATTTTGAAATGTAGCGTTTGTGTTCCTGGGTTATATTTCAAGAAATGATCACATCGGGTGACTCAAAAAAAGTTGAGCTTACACAGTTTGCATAGGCGTATTTACGTGGAGGGGTCGGAAGGGAGAAAAAAAGGGCCACTTCCCCTCTTTTCCCCCCGCCTAAGCTGTGATAAGTATAGGGCAAGGAACACACAGTGTATACCTACATTCGTAGTTGTCCACACTATTATGTATACAACCAACTCAATGTGGTTTCTAGAAAAATTAATCGACTGAAGTTGGTCTCCCTCCTCAGAAAGACGTTATATTAGAGGGTTGGTACCGTAAAAAAATTCGCATTCGCTCTATTATGAAAACTTCTGCGAAGTACTTTGCTTTGGTAGCCGCATGTTTTATTTAATAAGTCTTGACAGATTCTTCATGCCCATCGAATTTATAACGTCAAAGTGAGACTGTGATGTTAGCGGATGGAATTCTCAGACGAACAGGTGAAATGTGGCTGTGCTTCTTAAAATTGACTGTACTTTTCCGATAACGTTGTTACACACTGCTGTGCTGTCGCGCTGTAGGGAAGCAGGGCAATAGGATATAATGATATATATATATATATATATATATATATATATATATATATATATATATATATATATATATATATATATATATATATATATATATATATATATATATATATATATTAGGGCCGCCAGTGAAACCGAGGCTTGAATACCCTTCCCCCCTTCCCCTCCCCAGGTCCGAACAAGTTGATACGCCACTGTTCGTGATTACTTTGTGCTCTAAGCAATTATAATAACATTTATGCACCTCTGGAGAGCTTGCGTTTTTCCAACGGCTTGTAATGCACATTACCTCAAACTCTGTTTTAGTGTACATGGCACTGCACGCTCGAGAGCGTAGTGGCAAGTTTACATTCGGACATAACCGCTTCATTTCGATTGAGGCGCACTGCGTTGAGATTGAGGCAAAATGTATCGTTTGCCTTACTCTCGGGGCAGATGAAGGGGCATTCAACGGGTATTAGTATTCTGTAGTGTTTCATTATGGCTTTTTGTACACCACTGCCAACTGCCTTACTAACAATTAAAGCCAGCAATTTCAGTTCTTGGTTACTACGTACGAAAGTGGAAGTTAGTTTCTGAGCCGGTATCAATCTCAAGACCTCGCATGCCTTTCGACCGGGATTCTTTGATATGAATCGAAAGCACACTATCCTATAGCTAGCCAGAGGACACTGCTAAAGCCAAGGCGGCCGGAAATGACTGTTATAGCCGCAGACATGTTGTATCGGCACTTGACGTTATATGACTGTAGCGTTGACAGTTGGATGAGTTGGTACGAGATCATCGGCTAAAAAAACTGCTCAGTACGACTGAACACAAAGCAAGGAGAGACAGACGAGCGCGGACTGACAACTGATGTACTGAAAATAAATGAGTTGTTAGTCTGCACTCATCTGTCTCTTCTTTCCTTGTGTCCTCCCAGCTGCGCAGTTTGTTAGAAGATGGCGTCGTTACAGCTTCAAGGGTCACAATGTCTCGAATGTGTGAGACACGATAAAACGATACGGCACGAAGTGTTTGATCCGCACCGCCCAAGTACTTGATGACACCCTTGCGACAGCAAGTGTTTGTAGCCATCGATAATGTTTCAAGAGCGTTTCCTCTGCGTTGCACAGAACCTGCTTACCCACTACACTACGGCGTGTTGTGCTAAACCAAGGAATTGGGTGTGTGCCACTGAGTGTGAGGGTCCAAGCCTTCCACAATACAAAAAAGACCTTAAATCGTGACGCATGTTGAATTAATATTTGCCCTATTTTTCTTAACTTGAGGATAAACAAAGTCTGTGACATGGTCGGGTCCGGTTACAGAGGTTGCCTACCACAACCTGTGAGTGCGAACAGATGGTCAACTTTCAACAGTGAGCAACGCGGTGCTACGATATCGTTTGCATGTCAAGTGTGATGACGATCATAAAATTTGGTGGCGCAGAATTTACTGCACGGACAACAAAGAGTGCACAGATGGCGGCCGTATGTTGTGGTGGCTCTCTAAGTATTCTTACGTGTCGAATTTCCTTCCGTCAGACGCTTAAGCAACCTTTTATTCTTTTTGCTTCAAAAATTCAACATTTTTCTTTGATAACAGCATCGTATAAGCAGTTAAAAAAAAAAGCTTTAAGTATTGCAGTAGCGCACATGTACGAGAAAAAATTTAAAGACTACTAACACGTGTTTTATATTTTCTTTACAAGAACATTATCACGACATATTGGGAGCTTATGGAAAGACTGCTCGCCCAATGTAGCGTCAAATCAGACGCAAAGTCTTAATCCTCTTCAGCTGCTTCTTCCTGTAAAAGTAGCACAAATGTCTCGGTAAGCGACGTTAACTTCGTATAAATGCTCAACAAACGCGATCACTTTGCACAAAGCCCCACAGCTGCGGAGTTAAAGGGGGACAAAAAAAAACGAGTTTTCTTATAATAGTAAATTACTCTGTCACGATTTCCAAAACACCACGGTTGCCACGAGTAGACGCTTGGTAAGCGAGAAAACTCTAAAAAAAAATGTGGGTGGCGACACCACATCGCAGTTCCCGCACCAAACGTTGCCACGCCATAGACTTTTGACGGTATCTACTAGGTCCTACGCAGCTCCTAATCAGAAAAAAAAGGAAGTAAATTGTCATCTTAGGAGACCATACAAATAAGATACCGAGTTTCAACAAATTTATTTGAGCCAATGTTGACAAAATGCGAAAAACCTATCTTGAAATCTGTGACGTCACGTGTGGTGATTACGGTGCGAAATTCAAAAATGAAACATTAACATTCAGTTTCTCATCTACAAATGAAATTGTGATATCGGATTATACGACATTACAGTTCTCAAAGTAAATCGATCAATCAAAGCCGATTCCTTGTCTCACCTTAGTGTCCCTCTAAGAAACACGTTGACATCTCTTTCCGCTACTGGAGAATCTAGCTGAAGTTTTTGGGTGAATAATCTGCTACGTCCTGTTCGTGAACATGATATCATTTAGTTAGCCATTCAGATTCTGCTTCAGGGTTAAATGCGTAGTGCTGCATAACTAAAAGACGCAGTTGCCTTTCAGTACTGCAATGATTGTATTCCTAAGACACAATTTCTCATGCTATGGCTTGCTTATCATGCCCCAGTTCTTTTTTTCGCATTTTAAACCAGATAAATATAAATGTTGCGCAGGATTTTCACTTATTGCATTGTAATTCTGAACCGATTGACATGGTCAGTGTCTTAAACGCTGCATACGATACCACAGTTTGCTTTCTTCAGACAATTTACTGTACGGCAAGCGTAGTGGCACCATTGTAGCAGTTGCCTTTAGAGAGAGTTCTATATAGGACTACATGCTGTCGTAACTTAACACAAAAACAAAGCTCTGCTGCTAATTGAAAAATATGTCCGCCAATGCCCGTAAGAGTTATTTATCAAATAGATAGTTCTTAGCAGTAACCATGAGTCATGGCAGGTGTAGTAGTACGTGCGTTCATGATGAAAATTTCATGCAGCGCTCACGAACAGCAACCCACTAGGTCAGCTTACAATTTTAATGTATATACGTGCGTTTTATGTGACTATGAACACTTTTGAAGCCCAGCAGCTCTATAGCCAAACAATTATGGGAATTTAGCGTTTGTGCTCAAACTTCCGGAGCAGAAATCACAAGCTTTTTAGGTCACAGCATTTTTTTAAATGCGAATGCATTTCTTAGTCGGGCTATGTCAGGCATCCGGCATTGGCGTTGTCCGCGGCACGGCCGCGCGCCGGCAGGTGTTATCTCTCCGCTCTCACTCCCTCTCCCATAGCAACAGCTGCGGGCGCGCGCGCTTATCCTCGCCCCTAGCAACCGGAGCATGTGGTGCGAGAGAGTGTAGGAGAGGGTAGGTGCAGTGCTTCGCCGCTCCTTCTCTCGCCGTTCGCTCTCTCTCCTCCCTGCGCCCCACTCTCCCGTCCGCTCTCGCCTCACTCTCGACCGTTCGCTGGCTGGGCGCCTCTCAAGGCGATAGCAGAAGTCGGTGTCGGCGCAAGAAATGCATTCGCATTTCCTCACGATTCCCTTCGGGGAGGTGGGGGGCATTTTTTTTTCACACTGTGCACATTTCCTAGCAACAATTTCTCGCAACAGGATTCTAGCTTCCAGTGTTGACTAACGGTACTAAAAGAATAGTCCTCGTAGTCTTTCCGAAGCTTCTCTATAGAAGATCTCAACAATATTTTCCCATTTTCTACGGCCTACAAAAGCAGAAACCACGAATGTCGATATCAGTTACCTCGGCGATAGCGAGTGACGAGTTGAGAATGGTCAGAATGGGTTGGCGGTCTAGTTGCTTGACAATCAATGAATTTGAACAGCGCGACTGAAGATAACGTGTATACATGCATCACGTACGCATGAAAAAAAATACCAGCTTGAAAGTCAGCACTGTATGTGTGTATGGACGCGTATTCTTCTCCATCCGCGTTGAGTCGCGCTGTTCAAATTGATGCTGAGAATGATCCCTTTCGAGAGAACTTCGCGACGTTAACCTTGGTTTGTTTTAGTAGGCATGACCATTCCTTATTTTTTTCTGAAACCAAGTCCCTCCTTTCTTGAAGTACACAGGGAGCTTCCTCTCAATTTTATACTCTTGCCTGCTAGCATGTTGATTCACTCAAACTCACCTGCTCCTTCGGCTTCTTGTTAGAGGCATGTCCTTTGGCTTCACTGACGCCTTGTACTCCGAGCTGTCGGGCGGCATGCTGCATCGGCTGCAGGTAGGCCTCCGTCTGCGGTTCCGCAACACGAGACGTAGCTCTTCGCTGATGTCCACGCACTATTTGTTTCTCGGTAGCACGGCGCATTGTGGCGACCCCGATCACAATCGCAGCGAAGACCGCCACAGCGGCGATGCCGAGCATGTACAGAAGACGGGGATCACGGCGGTGTTTGTGCGTTGAAGGAACGCGAGTGTCTCCCATCGCCGGCCACTTGCGCTTCTCGATGCGTGCCGGAGTGTCCGGAAAGAGTAGATCCAGGAACTCAGCTGCTTCCCTAGCGGGCGTCATCTCTATCGATGAGGGAGTTGTAGCATTTGTTGTCGTAGTAGTAGTAGTGCCAGAATCGTCTCCGCTTGTCGACATCTTGTATCTTCTTCTTCTACGGTCGAGGAAGAGTGGATAAACTGACGCCTCATGTTATCATGATGATGACTGACGCCTAGCGAGGCTTATAAATTTTATGGTGTTCCAGAGGTGTATCTCCACAATCAAGTGTAACAACGACATGTACAATATTTGGTTGCCAGTGCAGTGCTGGAGTGAAGCTGTACATGACTAGGCGAAAGCGTAACCGTCTGTCCTAGAGCATGTGTGTCCTAGAGCATGTGTGTTACAGAAATTGGGCAAGCTCCACTACTCAAAATTGGTCCACTAAAAATGAAGAAAGGAACACACAGGCGGCAAACACTAGTTAAGATTTCTGGACAGACGTTACCAACAATCGCGAAAGACCTTATTGAACCTTCGAGATTAGCTCAGTGGTAAACACCGGGGCCCTACGTTACAGCTTCGCTCGTTAACCACAGGTACGGAGGGCTTGGACAGGGATTTTGTATCACTGATGGTTGCCTCGTGCCCCATGTTTGCGCGTTGATAGAAACTTTCATTGCTGCAATGTTATGTTTTTTAACAGGACGCCAAGTCAAGGGGGAATTTCAAGTATCACATGTCTGCATGCCGTCGATGTATCCGCACACCACAAAGTCCTCCCTTGCGCAAGTTATATATTCCTGGGCGAATTGGAAATGCAAAAGTTTACTTTGGCCTGCGCCATGACGGACGCGAAGCAAAAGATTGCCGCTCGACGTTGTTTTTGCGGTCACAGAGCTACACGTCCGCGAGCAACACATCGCCTTGTCTACGCAGCTTCTCGTTCCTTTTCGCTCCCAAGTGCAAAGCACTTTAAGTTCGGTTTTAAATGCGAATGCATTTCTTAGTCAGGGCTATGTCAGGCATCCGGCGTTGTCCGCGGCGCTCTCTCTCCTCCCTGCGCCCCACACTCTCCCGTCCGCTCGCTATATATATATATATATATATATATATATATATATATATATATATATATATATATATATATATATATATATATATATATATATATATATATAAGTATGAGACGTGGCATTTCAAGAAAACTTCATTTCGTAATGAACGTAATAAATGAAGTTTTCTTGAAGTGCCACCTCTCATACTTATACGGCAACCAAAGGCAACCACTCCTTCAACTATATATATATATATATATATATATATATAATGTATATATATGTATATATATAAAGAAAAAAATAAAAAAAAAATAAAAAAAATTAAAATAATAAAAAAAATAAAAAAAGCGAAAAAAAATAAAAAAGGCGCTGCGCCGTGCTCGCGACCGGGCTGCAGAAATTAGGCGCCTTTTCCTTCTTCGAACCACAACCACCATATATAAATGGAGTGAAGCGCGCGCGAAATGCATTCGCATCTCCTCATGATTTCCTTCGGGGAGGTGGGGCCATTTTTATTTGTACGCGAAGCAACGATCGCGCTGGGTGCCGTTCTTGACGGGACAACAAAAAACACGTTTTGCGGCGACGCTTCCTTTCCACTGCTAATTCAACGAATATTGCGATGTAATGAGAGACAAGCGCAAAGTAACTATCTATACATAAATGATTCATAGGCACAAATGAGGCGTCGTCTTTTACACTATCAATGAACACTTAATTTGTTGGTCAACAGTTTCATGAGAGGCCTTCCTTCGTCAGGACTCATGTGAAAGCTGCCGTCAAACTCGCTTTTTCGGCAACGTCAATATCGCCCTCGAACACACTGGAGAGAACAAAAAATGCGATTTTCATTGGTACTCAGCCAAAAGCCACCATGTCATCATATGGTTCGAATATCCCGTGTGCTGGTTCTTGCAGTGCGCATATCCAATCAGTTGGTCGCCGCAGAATGCGTGAAGCCTGGTGGCCCTCGAGCAAAGCGCGTTACCTAATCGGCTGGTTTTCTTCCTTTAGTCCGCTTCATTTACCTTTAAGTGCTTTCGAAAGAGTAAGGTGCCACGAGCTCTCTCAACATGGTCTTCAACACTCGTTCACGCAAGCATCAACCTAGACACAGGAAGATGCTCCTGCTCAGATGAATTGTGGCGAGATGAAAACATAACTAACATGCTTGTTTTAGGAACCTAACATGTACCGAATCATATTATTGAACTTTATTGCAGATCATATTGCTACACTTTATTGTAGCTATTTAAAACATCAAGTGGTACGTTTAGTAAGGCTGTTTATTCGTTGTTCTCTGCATCGGATATAAGCCGACGAGCTCTCGCTCGTTCTTGCACTTGGTGGTGCGGCGCCTTTGACTTTGGAGGAACATCTGTGCACATGCATCGAATGCACACCTGCAAATTGCAAGTATTTTAATTCCATGTCACTCGTCATGTTACTATAGCTACCCATCAGTAGCAGTTATGAACTCTTAACCGAGGACATTCCCTTCAAGATTAGTAAGACGATGACATCGACATATAACACCGGCGCGAGCTGCTTTGGGCAGTGCTCCATGTGTACATATGGAGGCGTAACTTCATGAGTAAATGTGCCTTCGTGAGCCTGTATTTCCCGCAAAAAGGTTGACGGCGATCCAACAAACTCAAACAAAAAGTGTTGCAGAGATATGACCTCACGTTTTCAGCATTAAGTATCCGCATTTGTCTGAGCACTCAGCCTCGCTGACTGGATACAACCGCTTGGCGTGTTTTGTACACAGATCAACAGACGGCTCATACATTTTTACGTGTCGTGCTCCCACAGATTGCTTTCTGATGAAGTGAAAACCACTCAATTCTTAGCCAATTAATACCGAACAGTGGGTGTGAGCCACAGCTGCCGGTGAACAAGAACAAGAAGGGATAGGTAACACGAAGGTTCCTTCGCTGGCTACAGTAGTCGCGTTTCCTTGCGTGTTGTTGAGTTACGCCAAGACGCATGCTAGAGGAGTGAATCTTACTTTGTATATCAATCCAATTTTTGCTGTCGCATTGATTGCTTCGCCATTGCGGTTAAATTGTGACTATTCTTTAGTACGACCTGATTGCTTGACGATAGCACCTGCAGTTCCTTTTCTATAGCATTGATTATGTGACTGTGATCTATACGATCCGCAAAGTTCAAGCGAAAATTACTTAGTTTCAGTTCATTTCCTCAATCATTTGTTACACTTACACAGCGTTGCCCAACCTGGTGAACGTCATGTGAAAAGAGTTGGCTGGAGAGATAATCAGAGATCCCCCCAAAGTGACAGGCTAATGTTGGTTACATGGGTGAACTGTATACTGTAAACCATTTCACGTGCAAAAATGAGCAGCGTACCTGTTTCTTTGCTTCATCGCACGGAGTATAGTCCATTGCAGAGTGAATGTGGTTTTCTTTCTCTCCATTAGCATCTGTCGTCGCGCACACCAAGATACATTTCCCAATCTCGTACAACTCGTTGAGGCTCTGAGGGAGAAACTATTTTTTACGATACCTCGAATGCCGAACAGCACGCAAAATGGCTCGTTGTTTTTTTTTTTTTTTTTTTTTTGAAACTTCCGGTCCAATACATAGCTCTTTGCTGTTCAAAATATTTATGATCGTGAGTGTAATGAAGGAAGAAACGTGAGTACTTCTGGAACATGACCCAAATAACGGCCCAATTATCGCTGCTTGAATTATCCCCGGAATGGAACAAAATATTCCTTGCTTCAGCATACTAAGAACGCTAGACGTAAATGGGCAGTCATGCAAAAGACATGCGGAAGTACGAGACGTACAGGGGTGTTCAAAAGTTCCCAGCCCGCAGTGCCCAGCGAGGAGCAGCAGCTCGCTACTATCGGGGCGCTGCCATCGTAATCGCGCCTTGGCGCACGCTGGGGTCGAACGCGCGCGTGGGAGGGTGTGTGCATTCCTCTCTCTTTCTTGCTCTCCTTGATAAGAAAGTCAGGAATAAAGATGGTGCGTTATGTTCCCGCACTGTTCGCTCTTCGAATTTTACCATCGTGGAGCGTGTAGCGAGGAGGCAGTGCTCCGGAAACTGATGAATCATGCTTGCGGCCACACTTAGCTAGACACCGTATACTTGTCTCTATTTTACGGCTACGTGGAGATCAATATCGCGTGTTTAACTTGCTGTGGAAACGCCGTGGCTCTCAGACGTATGCGCAAATGAATTTGCTGCATACGAACGCGTTCGGGGCCGTAAACGTTTGCTTGTGTTCATTGCGACGTTGCTGTCATGTTGTCCTAATTAAATTTCGAGCCTCTTCGAAGGCGATGCTAATGAAAGCGCTGATGGGGCACGCGCAGCTGGCGCATGTTACGGTACACTTTTCAGATTTGTTCGGAGCGCGTCTGTGCAGGATTGTACCCCTGAAAAGGGTCGTTTTCGGCGCTGACACCTGTCCGTCTCTGCTCAGGAAACGTAGAAATGGACTCATGCTCTACAATGCCAGAAAAGAAACGCCTCACGCATAGGCGCGCACAGGATTTTCCATAGTGGGGTGGGAGGGGGAGCTTCGTTGAAGTGCCCCCCCCCCCCCCGTTCCGCGAGTCCAAAAAAAAACGATACAAGATTTAAAAAACTGGCAGATCCCACGCACAGTGGGAATCGATGTAATGCGAAGCAGCCAGAAAGGCTCAAATCATGCTGTACATAACATGCATGTCATTATTTACATGTTAGGACCCTGTCATTTGTGTTCGCCATACAGTCACGTAGCGCAATACAAATTTTGGTGTATATCAAGCTAGCGAACTGGACGCAAGCGCGCCATCAGCGTGGCATGTATAAATGGCATTGTAGATGAAATGGATTCCAAGATTTTCATGTTACCACCTGCCACTTACCCCCCGTATTCAGAAACGCTCCTTGATTTGAACTTGACTTGCCACAGCCTTCAATGCAGCACAAACGCGTTTCGAACGCTCTGTCTTTAGCGGTGTCAAGGCAGCGCAAACGCGTTTCAAACGCGCAGCCTTGAGGCGGTGGCAAGTCAAGTTAAAGTCAAGGAGCGTTTCTGAATACGGGGGGTTATGTTCGCTTAAACTTTTTACCTCAATCGCAGCGAGACGCGAGACCAATCTGCCTCCGTTTTCGCATGCGTTCGTATATCCGTGCTTTGCGCATCGTGCAGACGCCATCCGCGTTCCAGCGTTTATATTGACGGACACTGTCTCAATTCCAAAGTATGTTCCTTGAACGCCTGTGCCCAGTGAGACGGGGTCGGTCAGCATGGAACGTGATACGCGCGTCTCCCACCTTGCATGATTGGACATGCTGGGCGTTGGCTGGGCACAGCGACGCTACGCAAGCAAAGCGCGATACCAAATTTGGTGTATATCAAGGTAGCGAAACGGCCACGAGAGTGTCATGAGCGTGGCATGCAAGTCAGGTTGCACATGACATGTCATGATTTCCATATTACCACTTGTCATTTATGCTCGTCATACAGTCACGTCCCGCAATACCAAATTTGGTGTATATCAAGCTAGCGAAACGGCCGTCAGCACGCCGTGAGCGTGGCATGTAAATCATGTTGTACATGACATGCAGGTTATGATTTTCATATTACCACCTGTAACCTATGTTGGACACGCAGAAATGTCTCATCGTAACAATATTCGGATATATCAAGTTAACAAAACGGCCTCGGGAGCACTATGACTATGGCGTGTAAATCATACTTTTCATGACACGTTATTCACGATTTTCAATATATGACCAGTCAGTCATGTTCGCCATACAGTCATGTTACGCCATACCAATTTTGGTATAAATCCCATTAACGATACGTCTAGGAGAGCACAAAGTCGTAGGTGGCTAGATAGATAGATAGATAGATAGATAGATAGATAGATAGATAGATAGATAGATAGATAGATAGATAGATAGATAGATAGATAGATAGATAGATAGATAGATAGATAGATAGATAGATAGATAGATAGATAGATAGATAGATAGATAGATAGATAGATAGATAGATAGATACGCTCAAAGTCGCCGAAGTTCACCAAGAAATGCTTCGCATTTAAAAAATTAGATGCGGGTATGCCGGTTTACCGGCCTATAAATTTTCCCGTAATTCTTCGCGTTTCCACTTGAGGTCGTTTGGACTCAGAATACAGTTATAGACGCAAATGTATAACGCGTAATTGTGCGTAGTTATCTTGCCAGGAGAGCCAGCTATTGTGAGAACCACACACAATGGTCTCAAACTGCACATGGTACTCCTGTACTGTGGACAGGTTCAAAACCGGGCAAAACATCGCTGGGGAGGCACGTAGCTACGTTAACTTGATGTTTCCGTTTTCGAGCAGAGCTCTAATGGTCGAGGTTTACCGTGTGTCATTTATTGATATTTATCATGATCATGAACCGGCATGCGCTCCATCACCACCAAGGCACTCAGTACAGATGGTTAACAAGAGAAGCTGAAACGTACTTCATCCCCCAAGCGGTGTTGCTGCCCGTGTGTTTCCTCAATCTTCAGTGGACTAGGGTGACACGTACTAGTATTTGCCAACAATTCGTGGCTAATACGCGCTATAAGAGAGGGCAAGCATGGCAATTTGTTATGTAGTACAGCAAGGGGTGGGAAAGAGACAGGTGAGAAAGTGAAAGCCTAGCGAAGCCAGGACAAGCTTGGTGCCCAGCAGCTCTGGTTTGACCCAGCCTTGCGCGACTAAGTGCCAGCTGCGAATTTTGTTTTTAATATTAGGCAATCACCGCCAAATAAACCTGTATTTTTCTTCATTTCAGAGTCCTTTCTATTCTTCACTCTTGTTTCAGTGTGGTAAAGTGATTTGTGTATTTATCCGAAAGCGTACCGAAAGTATTCAGCGAGTTTTTTATGCACCGAATATTTGAGCGATCCCCCGTTGTGGGTATTAGCCAAGGTATTGCTGCCATTATTATCATTACCTTCATGACGCCGTCCCCTGTTCCCGTGTATCAAGTCATTGGCACCAGACCCGCCTGCTCGTCATACCCGTTGGTGAAACGTCGTCTGTGTTCTTCGAATGGCAAGCCTTTCTCTGTAGTTTCTTGGCTTGCTTCTCGCGAATCAATTGCGGTCAGCTATGAGGCTGCTTCTAATCTAAGTGCAGCAATCAAGACTTTTCTTCTGCTTAGAGCGTTGTTGCTGCTTGATAAGCTTAAGGCGGGCCCTGGTGATTCCATAGTTATCTTTTCTCTGCACGCAGCTGCTCGAGCCCCGTTCAAGTGCGCATGCTGCCCACCAACATGGAGGACGCTCACATCGAATATCTGTGCCCTCCTGGAAAGACTACGATTTATTGTGAGATAATTACCGCTGTGCCCCCCGTTCGGACGTGGAGGTACACATAATTCGGTTTCACCATAACGCGGAGGTTTCTCGGTTTTCCTGAAGTTTATGCGCGTATCAGACGGTGAGGTACATTGTCTATTTTCTTCCAGCATGCACAAAATGCATGGCATCTTGGTTTACTAAAGTTTTACACATCTTTGAAAGGTTCATGCTGTGGCTGATTTTGTTTGTTGCCGTAATTAATGGAGCCCCGAAAAACTTTCCCAAGTAATCACGGAATGTTTTAATTGATAGAGCTTATTGCTTCACGAATCGACCACCGTGAAAGTATTTAGAATATCTTAAGTAGGAATGGAGTTAGAGGGATTTGTCTCATGCTCAAAGCGTTTTCTTGCTCCTCTGGTACCAGCGAGCGCGCTGAAAGAATATGGGGGGGGGGGGGGGGGGAGATGACAAATAGACAAGAAGATGCGTCATTCCGTCAGGGCGTCATGACCTTTAGCTCTTCTTTTTCTATTTTTTTCTTCGCGTGGCTTACTCTTAATGCGATCGCGAGCACGCGTGCTGGCACTTGGTGGTATTGAGCGGCAGATGCAGTAACACTGCTCCCGGCACTCAAGTCCACCAATTGTAGTGGACATTGCGTTTATGGCGCGGTTATTTGTGTTTATGGCGTCGTTTGTCCAGAGAAGAGGGAACAATTTTTATCTGACTTTGAGAATGAATAGCATATTCCAGGCCGCGTGCTGCGCCTAATCCTAGGCTCGCGTGCTCACGGGAGCCTCGACCACCTATCGGCAGAGTTACATGACCTTGCTAAGACAATGTTGCAGTGCGCTTTTAAGAATCCTCCCACTTATCTGATCATTGCTTTTTGATGGCACCAGAAACCCGGTACCACGAAAGCGGGGCTCCTGATGTACGAAGTTTAAGCAGACTTATTGGGCTACGTTCCTCTGAGTAACGTGTTTGTGCTTGGGACCAAGGCTTGGGACATAGTTTTAGAGTTGAACATTAACGCATGGCCCCCTCTGATTCGACTATTATTGTCCATAATAGAAACCCGCGATGTCTTTAAGAAACAATCCTTGGACTAATTTAAGTCGTGATGCGTTTCACATTTCACTAGTTTCATAAACTTTCTATACAAAAATAATTTTATAATAAATCCTCATATGATGTCCACAAACCACAGCATTTGTACACGTCGATCACTGCACTGTAGACTTAATATGGTCTCGCACGTATATTTTTTTTCTTAAACTACTTATACAATAATTTAGTGCCACGAAAACATATATATGAAGCAATTTCTAAAATATTTTCTGATTTCTAGTGGTTATTTACCTTGGAACAAAGGGCTGCATCTGTGTATGACTTTTTTGCACATTACATTGTGTGTGTGCTGCGATGTCATTTGTAAAATGTTTATTTGAATTCCCAGACAATAACATGGTCACTTACCATTATCAGAGCGATGTTCGCTCTTGGCATTGCATTTTTGTTCTGGAAATTTTCACCGAGCGGGTGTTGCACTCCTATGGGCATAAACAAGAAAGCCGGAATTGTCGCACAGCGTAAGCTTTGTGAACAATGGCTGTTTATGCTCACAAGGCTCAATACTGTTCGTTCTCGCAAAGGAAAATGTTTTCTTTTCATCCAAAACATGTTGCGGTCATCATCTAGACATCATTTCTCATATGCATGTAATTAGTGAAAGTGTCGGAATGTCACTCATATTTGAATAAGAGGGTTCTTTTCTTGCATACGAAGTTTTTTTTGTTTTAGCATCCGAGGACTTGTGGCATAATTACTGGTAGAATTACTCTCCCAATATACAAATCTTTTACAGCTAACCAATATTTTTTCCTAATAATATCCACATATACTGTGTTAAAGCGAAACGGTAGTTTCAGCGAGCATCCTTCGTTTGTTTGCAGTGATCTGCTCGTAGATTTTTTTTATGTCTGTGTAGAAATAACAGCTTATATTAGTCAGAAAAAGTAAGAGTAAACGCTGTAAGTGGCGTATAAAAGGAAGCACAATTTTAACCCCAGTCATGTTTTATATATTGCACACTTTTCAGCGGAAACAAGTAAGTATCGTTAGCTACCTTGAACGTGGTTGCAATTATTTACACATCAATACTTTTGTGAATGTGCAGTAGCAATAACAAGCATAGCACTTGTCGAAAATAGCATTAATAAAAAATGGCAATCTGACGTAAAAGGAAACACAACCATGACCGTCGTTTCGAGTCTTGTATTATTTACATGTCAGAGAAAAGTAACGCAGACACATCTCAACGGGGTTGCGATGTTTAATTGGACATGGAAGAAATATGTTAGTGCACTATTGGTTGGAAAAAGAAAGAAATGCTGCTCTCGCAAAACACATAAAACATCCTCGCATTCATGTTTTCTGTGAAATCTGCCACAATAAACAAGTTTTAAGATTGGGGAAGAATGTTTTAACGTGGTTCGTTTTCATTAAAAATTTGTACAGTTTCTCTCAAAATGTCGTTCTCATGATGTTCACAAGTAACCCACTCAATATACGGTAAAAATGATGCTCCCAATATGAGAACAAAAACGTAACGCTAAATTGCTGACACTTGTGCCCACATCAAAGTTAAAGCATTGACATAGGTGTACGCATTTTCGCATTAAGTTCAAAACGATCTTCACGATTTTTTTTGTCACTGCAGGCATCAGTTTATTCTACTGGTCTTCGTAGCTGCACTGGCTAGATTGACAATATTGCGTGAATAGTAGCGTATGATACAGGACGTCCCAGTTAACTCAAGAAAGAGTTAAAAAAAATGCCCCCCACCTCCCCGAAGGGAATCGTGAGGAAATGCGAATGCATTTCGCGCGCGCTTCACTCCATTTATATATGGTGGTTGTGGTTCGAAGAAGGAAAAAGGCGCCTAATTTCTGCAGCCCGGTCGGGAGCACGGCGCAGCGCCTACTTGTTTTTGCTTTTTTATTTTCATTTATTTTTTTATCGTGGGAGCTCCGCCGAGCTCCCGCGATAAGCTCCGGTTGCTAGGGGCGAGGGTAAGCGCGCGCGCCCGCAGCTGTTGCTATGGGAGAGGGAGTGAGAGCGGAGAGATAACACCTGCCGCGGACAACGCCAACGCCGTACAACGCCGGATGCCTGACATAGCCCGACTAAGAAATGCGTTCGCATTTAAAACATTCGTACGCGCTCTATGACGGCGCGACCAAATGCATGCTGCTAACCATCGCATGAAGAATGTCACACAATTTTCGTGTTCTGCTTACTTGTTTAATTCTGCAAGTTTAAATATCCTTCGCTATTTTTTAGGCTGGTGGTAAAGTGAATTTGCAAACATATTCAGCGCTATCAGACAAGGATGTAAGATAACCACACTACAATGCGCTAACTTCAACAACTCTTTTTGCAGGAAACATCAACCTATTTGTTCATGCACAGTGGCGCCACATCAGTCCAATCTCTTGCCGAGCAGAGAGACTGTCTCCTTATCTAACAGGTCAATTGATGGAGCACTAACACACGTGTCACTATTAAGAGAGATATCTTGAATTAAATGATCTCTGTAGCGTCTTTACTTTTGTGTTTACCAGAACAGTGCATAAATCATACAATGGTGCGCAACCACGCTCCAAATAATGTGCATACAATTGGCTGTAATTAGTCTTGTTTGTTACGTGTAACCTGTGTTTGCGTAGTCGATCGTTAAGACATCTTCCCGTCTGACCTATATGCTTATTCCAACAGGTTCGCGGGAGCTCCTGTGAATTGTGTACAAGAGGTGGTTTATGAGTTCCCGCTAACCTGTTGAAATAAGTACATTGGTCAGATGGGAAGATGTCTTAACAATCGACTACGCGCACTCTGATTAAACGTTACAAACAAGAATAATTAAGGTCCTGTGTATGCGCGTTGTTTGGAGCGCGGTTGTGCACCAACGTATGATTCAGGCACTGTTCTGAAAAACACTAAGACGCCATAGAGATTATTGAATCCAAGTTATCTCTCGCAATAGTGGCACGTGTATTAGTGCCTCATCAATTCACCTGTTAGATAGGAAGACAGTCTTTCTGGTTGGTAAGATATTGGACTGATCTGGCGCCCCTGTGCATGAATAATTGGGTTGACGTTTCCTGAAAATAAAATTTTTGGAGTTAGCGAATCACAGCGTAATTATCTTGCGTCATTGTGTGCTAGTGCTGAATATTTTTTAAGTAATTACCCACTGTGAAGCAACGACGCTAGGCAAAAAAAAATCCAATTAAGAAGTTGTATATCGGTTTGTAAAGGAGCGAATTGGGCGGTTTCTAACCTCCTTTTAATTATATTTTGTGGTTATGGTCCCCGCAAAAAGAAAAAAAAAAGAAAACGTCATATGGGTGCCAGCGCGCGCATGCGCGCCCTAATTGCAACGATCCCTTACGTTCCGCGTGCAAACAACCCAGACACTTGACCGCGAGTGCTGCCTCTTAAAAGACGAAATGGCAGCGAATATAGCGGTGGCTGTGCAATGACGAACCTGTTGCTTTCGGCATCACAACCAACAACCACTGCGCGTGCTTATTGCTGTCATAAATCGCCGCGAGGGAAGCATATCATTTATGCAGTGAACGTTTGGGAGCGCTGAAATCATGGCGCAGAAGCAGGGATGTCACGCGGCATGTTGTTGTATTTTGCGTGCATCTGTAGTAGTAAAAACAAACAAACAATGATACTTAATAAGTAGAGAGTTAGAAACTGCTTAACTGCGCGTTTTGCAACCAACCTTTACCATTAGAATATTAGCCCAGCTTTACTGCTTTAAAAGCTAGTTCAATCATCTTGCCTACTTAAGCAATCAAACAGCAGAAAAAATAGTGTGAATGACTCAATGCGGTATTCAACAACATGAATTTCGTCCCGTCGTCATGGAGTGTGTCGGCATATTTTTAGTCTCTGGCTAGAGATAGCTCGGACATCATGTATAACGCAGCTTGTGTTTGCTTGCAATGGGTGTTTCATAGCAATTCCTTTGTGCAGGCACAGCAGCTGCCGCAACCACGCCGTCACTAGTGTCCATTTATCCAGGTATGCTGTACTATCTGAAACCAGTTCATATGCTATAAACGTACGCTCTTACACAAGCGCTCGTGGTAGTCACTATTAACTAGTCCACGCTTTTCACGTGTTGTAAGAGTGTGCGATTAGTACGTGCAGGTGGCAAGGTCAGTGTTGGTAACCAAATGTAAATGATGCTAAGCGCTAGCAGTGTTGACTGTGCACCTGCACCTATACATAATAATCTTCGGAAGTATAGCTTAGTTATTATTACAGAAATAGTAACCTCTTTCACCTTCTGGATGACCTTCTACAGGCATCGAGCTTGAAGGATATCTCAATGAAAAAAAATTAGAATGAGTGCTCATATTTTATATTCATTTCTTACATATTCGATATGATTAAAACCTATTGCCCACCCGCTGGTAAAAGTTACAGTAAGGCGCAAGACATCATTTTTACAGAAAAAATCACACCCGCAAAGAAACAAATTTTTAAGCAACGACATCAACAGGCTATCACGCAACGAAATGTATCAAGTGAGATACAACTTAATAAAATATATTGAAGGACACTTTGTAAATTCCAAAGTGTGTTCGGCGAAAGCCTGCGCCTATTCAGCGGGGTCGGTCAGAATGGAACACAATGCGCGCGTCTACCTTCTTGCATGAGTGAGCGGATTGTGGTTCGGCTAGAGGGGAGAGCGACGCGACCGGCGTCCGTGCTATCCGCCGCTGTGCCATCACGTGATTGCTGAGAGAGTGTGAGGGAGAGGTCACAGCTGGCACCGTTACAGGGCACGAACGGAGCCGTTGCACAGATTTAGTTGAGCGTCCACAACAGCTTTGCGGACGCAGCCTGTCATAGGAAATGGCTGGTAGGCTGCGTCCGCAGAGCTGCCGCAGACGCCCAAGTAAATCTGTCTATTAAAGACTTTCGCCTTAATAAGCGAAGGAACGAGTGATCAGTCCTGCTTTCACAGCGCAGAGGTGGGTGCCACACGTGCTGGACATTGCGGCGTCTGTCCACGTCCATCCACCATGTGACCTCGTCATAGATAGCGATGGCGACTCACATCAATCGTCACAGATCACCAAACGTTGTTACGTAATATTGACGTCATCATCATGACTTCTTCAGGATGTTCATGTCCTCAATTGACGCCGTGGACCACTCAAATATGGGCCAATCCCGTAGATAGCGCAAAACAAAGATATTAGTGGAATGATTCAGTGGAGCGCTGCGCCTGTTGTGCGAGTTCCGCCGCGTCAGACGAGTGCTTGTGCTGCGCTATTGCTGAAGTGCGTGGCAAGCATAAGTCGAACGCACATTGCGAGAACACCTGTAGACCAGCGCGCTTATTAAGAATGCGTCCGAAGGCAGAGAGGGCAGTGCGCCCATCACCTGCGCTGGTGACCTGTCTTTTTTAAAGACGATAGTCTTTCTTGGGATACTTCGTCGCAGAAATTTTGGTCTGTCTGTCTGTCCATCTGTCTGTCTGTCTGTGACCCGATTCAGGTACGCGGCCAAAGTTTAACCCCTTTCTCAGCGCCCATCCATCTTGCACAAGTATTTTTGTTCATACTTGTGAACATTGTCGATCAAAAAGCAAATGTTACGCATGTCTGAGGCGCAACATCAATACATAAGTAGTAGCTGGTATGTTCCTTTAAAAGAAAATACATAGATACGTAATTCTGAAGACCCCAGCGTTTCTTAGGCTGCGCTCAAAAAGCGACGCTATACACGCAAGGTGATGTTTCTCGACAGCACTGCCAGATGGCGTCCATGTCTCACGCAGCGCCTCCTCTATTTTATCAAAGCTAGCCAGATGCGGCCGATTCAACATAGAGAAAGCACTGTCTGAGGCAACGAAAAACATTGTAGTACGGCCAGCAGAAGACTATCGTCTTTCGACGACATTTGCAGCGAAGCACGCAGATACGCGGCCAATTTTTTCTTCTCTCTTTCACCTGCATTTTCTTCCACTTTTTCCACCTTCCAACGTTTCCTTCTTCCGCCTCAATTTTGAGCTGTTCAATATTCTACTGTGAATCGTAAATGTACCAGTAGTTTCGATGGTAAAAAAGGCGAGACGTTGTTTCATCGAACAGCGTGACCGAATGCAGCTAGCGCTCTTCATACAAAAACAATGTAGATTCGTAGCCTCAAATTTCAGGTTACGTTCTGCCAGGTCAACATGGACTGCCAGTCATACGTGCGGACCGCATCATCTCATAGGAATCGCTTAGTCGCCTCCACCGCCAGCAACCCAGTTGAAGCAGCATTTTAGACAGGCGCCTGCTTCTTGTGACGCCGACATGGGAATGGGGTTATTCATATATATATATATATATATATATATATATATATATATATATATATATATATATATATATATATATATATATATATATCACTTGCTTTCTAATGGAAATTGATTGGGCGACCAACCTGCTGCACACTGCACGTCTGACACGACCACCCTTTCTTTAGCTTCGTTGTTAGAATAAGAAAAATACTAATGCAATCTTTTTTTATGATTATCCACAGCGAAAAAGTCCGTGCTATGTGCAGTCACGTCTCCGACTAGGTTCAACCAAAGTGTACATGCTAACCAGTCGCAACTTCTCCCAGCTATGGGCATCTGTCACTACCTCATAGTGGACATTGCCCATGGGTCACCGCCAAACTACCAAGGTACGTATATGAACATTACTCGCACTCATAGGCGCGCGCAGGGTTCCCGTTCAGAGGTGGGTGAAGGTTTGTCGCAGCGCCCCCCTCCCTATTAAGTCAATGTCTGAGGCAGATTTTGCCCCCCCCCCCCCCTCTTAGGTGACTCGGAGCACCCCCCCTCCCACAGTCATTGTATGGAGCCGATATTGCGCCCACCCTCTTAGGGAACTAGCGGGGGCAGCCGCCCCCCGGCCCCCCTCGTGCGCACACCTATGGTCGCACTGACCTAACATATTTTGATAGCTTACACATCGTGCTTTCATTACAGGTCCATTACCATTATGTATACATATTGTTAATAGAGCCACAATAAGAATACTATATTTAAATATTAAAATGAGGAGCTCTCCTTGAATAACACACTCGCGGAGCACAAGGGGAAACCAGGCGTACCGTAGCTTAGAGATTTGCTATACTCAGCTGTATGAGCACAGAGAAGTATGCTTACGTAAAGAGCTGGCACTCCTGTACACGGAAGCCATCGCGGTCATCTAGTGGTTACGCTGCTCGACCCCTGACTCGGAATTCGCGGGGTCGAATCCTGGCCGCGGCGGCCGCATTTTCGATGGAGGCGAAAATGCTCTAAGCCCACCTACTTAAATTTAGGTGTACGTTAAGAACCCGAAGGTGGGCAAAATTTCCGGAGCCGTCCACTATGGCGTCTCTCATAACCATGCCGTGGTTTCGGGACGTTAAACACCATCAGTTATAATTATTGCTTCTGTATACGGCCATGAGGCCGATATACTGTACTGCTGTCAGCGCTACGAGCGGGGCTCGACAGACCGGCAGTGTCTTCCAAAATTTGTTGGGACGATAAAAATGACCATACGGAAATAAACGAATTCTAATAATAATAATTCTTCGGATTTTACGTCCCAAAACCACGATATGATTACGAGGGACGCCGTAGTGGAGGGTTCTGCAAAATTTTGACCATCTTGTGTTGTTCTACCGTTTCGCCTCCATCGAAATGCGACCACCGCAGCTGGAATCGAACGCACGACCTTCTGGTCAGCAGTCGACCCCCCTTAACCGCAACACCACTGCGGCGGATGAATAAATGAATAAAACAAGGCAGATTGTTTTTCCGGTGCCAGTAATTAAAGTAACAACCTCAAGCAACGAAAACGAATGTTTTACGACTGGGCTACGTACCTATGAACGTGAAAACGTGTATATCTAAACCATACGAATGCGTTGTACCTACGGCGCACAAGAAATGTAAAAAGGTAACCTTTCTATGCAACCTTTACTTTATTTTGTTATAGGGCATTAAACGCACTCCGCAGGGCAAGATGCATAAAACCGAAACAGAGAATCGTAAATAATTTTACTTCGCAAAAACTGAACGCCAGACTCGCGTTTCGACGACCCTCGTGAGGCGGCTGTTAGAAATACTATACTGACTAGCGAGTGGAAGCGTACTTAGCTACGCCATCTGGCGGCTCTTCATACCACTGCTTATGCGGCCCCGAAACTGCTCAAGCGGCCGCGCTATGGGGAACCAGCGCTGGAATTTCCGCGGACGTGGAGCGCCGCCCTGTCGGGCGCGGCCGTAAACATTTGGGCATACAAACAAGTACAATTGGCTACTAACGTGAACCGTGCCGCCGTGCGCGACGATCGAACGAGGAAAAAGAAGCTTTGAGACCGGCGTTATTGGCTTATTCACAAATACTACAACCAAAAAAGGTTTTTAATAACAGGAAAAATAATCCAGAGCATAGTTGACTCCATCTGGCCTCGCTTTCCATTAATGCACATGGGTTGGCGCTCTGGAAAACATCACAAGTCTTTTATTTAAAACTCGCCTTGAAAACGTTGAAGAAAGCACATGAAAACATACGTCGCGTAAGCATCGCGCCGTATATTACACACACCGTATTTATTCGATTGTAACACGACCACGATTATAACGCGAGGGGTGACGTTTCATTACAACCATGAAAAAAAAATGAATTTCGGTATTCGGTACGTGAGGTTTGACTTTAGATAGCGAAAAATCTGGGGGAAAAAAACAAGAAAACATGCGTCACATTCGAGTAAATACGGTATCATATCTGACTGTCACGTGCACAGCTCCAGACCGGTTAAAAAACGATGACTGCTAGAAAAACCAGGATGATCTACGCATGTTCCATTACTGATCACACACTGCATGTCAAACACGGAACCATCACAAAGTCAATTACCACCACGTTCTTTAAATGCATTTTTTTAAGTATCAGGCTTAGACGACGGCCGACCGCAAGCTGGCGAACGGTCTGCAGACAATGGCGAGTCGACTTCGTTAAAGCACGACCGCTGCGACATGTTTGCATTTGCGCTAACACCACTAATCTCCATTTTACACTGCCTTTTCATGTGCCGATTGCCTTGGGCATTCATTTGACGAATCACCGCCAACTTCAAAAACTTTTTTATTTTTTAAAAAGACTGCGATACGAGCATTTTGTGGGTTCATGCCAGCCATTGAACAAACCATAAAGCAAAGCGTGTAGCGAAACAGCTTCGGTAATATAGTGTAAGAGCTGTGACTCCGATTACATAAATGTTATGTTCTCGCTCAAAAAGCTGTCACTGGTCCGAATGCTACCTCACTGCTGCCTGAGGCACTAATTTTACTTCAAAGCGGGCCCATAACAAGCTCACTGCACACGGCGTCGAGCTTCACTAGCGCAATTTGAACACCCTTACCTGTAGATTTTCGTCGTACAATGCTTGGCACTACACCGAAAGGTCACAATCGCTGTCTCCGCGAAAAACTGTTTCTTCCGCGTCATAGGCATACTTCATTCACATCGGACAGCTACCGTCCTTTCGACAGCACAGTCTCGCGAAGGTACCCGACCGCGCATACGACATCGCTGAAACCGTAGCGGAGAATAGTCGCTGAAATCGCTGCTCGCCCGCTGCGTCGCAGTTTTCAGCGAAGTGTCCCAATCGTCGCTGGTCTTGCGCTTTCCAAAGTACCTACAACACGACGCACATCGAACAGAACCGGTAGTAGTGTCGCATGACGTTCAGCATGCGTTTCAGCGCGCGCGAGGTGTACGAGGGCACGTTGAAACCCTTCATTGAAACGTGCCCGTGCGAAGCCAGCGCTGGCCAGGTGGCGCACCAAAAGTTTACGCAATGCGCCGCCCTGGCCAGCTCGCTGAGAAATAGCTAGTAATACAGAGCCGCCGCGAGGTGTACTACGGGCAGGCCCGTAGCCAGGGGAGGGGGGGGGGGGGGCTTGGGGCCCGGCTTCCCCCTCCCCGAAATTCGGATTGAGGGGGTATTTCACCGAGAAAAAGTCATGAATTTAGGGGTTTTTCAAGGTTTTCAACAGGTGCCCCCCCCCACCCCCGAAAAAAATTTCTGGCTACGGGCAGTAGTCCTGCCCGTAGCCAGAAATTTTTTCGGGGGTGGGGGGGGGGCACCTGTTGAAAACCTTGAAAAACCCCTAAATTCATGACTTTTTCTCGGTGAAACACCCCCCCTCAATCCGAATTTCGGGATTTCGGGGAGGGGGGAAGCCGGGCCCCAAGCCCCCCCCCCCCCCCTGGCTACGGGCCTGCCCGTAGTACGCCTCGCGGCGGCTCTGTATTACTAGCTATTTCTCAGCGAGCTGGCCAGGGCGGCGCATTGCGTAAACTTTTGGTGCGCCACCTGGCCAGCGCTGGCTTCGCTTAATAAACTCTATTTCTGGATGGCGTGAGTGGGAGCACGTTAGCGCATGGTAAATAGCCTCCAATACGACGAAGGGATTTTGCGGGGGCTCTGACGGAAGCGAAGTGGAAAGGTCGCTGGGGTGTTGATAAATGTCGGCACATCCACCTTGATGTTGCTGATAAAAACTACAGATGATAGCGGATCACGCTTGGAAGTATGAGGCGGGTATGCCAAGCGAAAGGCAGCAAATTGTTGTCTATAGTTCGGCGCAAAATACCGCCCATTGCTGCATTTTCGTTCGCAGACTGGAATGAAATTGCGTGATTTTATTTTGATAATTCATTAAAGCGAAAGCTTTATATTACCCACCAAACGTGAAACCTTACAGTCAGCGTCGTTAGGTGATTAGGGATGACGCGGTGTTGATCAATACTGGATGCAGCGCAACACCACTTGTGGTGCAAGTAGGATCGGGATGGGAGGGAGGGGGCACCATTAATACAATCGACTGGAAGAGAAAGGAAAATGTATTTCATTGTCTAGTCGTCTTATGCAAATGCGTAAGGGCTTGCGTGATTTTTAGATGTGAAGCATCTTATGGCGAAGCTTAATCCGGTGGTGGTTGTGGTGGTGGTGTGCCGCGTGCCCACCCTTACTGCGCATGCGCAAACGCTTTAAAAATATATAAATAAAAAAACCTCCTCTCCCCCTCTCTCTCCTCTAGGCATCCCTCCCCGCGGCAACCACACCCTCACTGCGCATGCGCCTCCCCTCCTTTCTCCCCTCTTACACTCCCCCCCCCCCTCTCTCCTCTAGGCATCCCTGCCCGCGGCGTCTACACTCCCACTGCGCATGCGCGTCCCCCCCCTCTCTCCTCTACGCATCCCTGCCCACGGCGTTCAGACTCCCACTGCGCATGCGTGTCACCCCCCTCTCTCTCCTCTCCTACGGTCCCCCCCTCTCTCGCCTCGCGACGCCGACGCACGCAGCGTCTGCTAGCGAGTTGGTTGAAAAAACCGACTGCTCGCGCTGCACAACCGTTCACTGGCCACCCCGTATATATGGCAATGGATCTTGACTTCCAAGGTGGTGCCGGTGGGAGATTTCTCCTGTGCGTTATTGAACAATAAAAATTCGCAGCGTGCGCGTTAACTAAAAGCGGAGTGCGGGTCTCTGTGTCCAGTCGGAGTCTTCTGTCTCTCATTGCCCATTAGCAGCGATTGACATGTTCCAGTAGGAAACACTGCTCCATCACTGCCTGCTTTGCGCCTCCCCAGTTTTCTCTCCTGCGCAACGCTGCGATGAGCGCCAGCGTCAACGCCGCCGCCAGTGTAAGCGTTAGCGCCCGCTGCTTCACATCTACACATGGTTCCCTTTAGCGGGAGATGGTGTAATTTTTTTGATCCAGAAACATGCATTCTGACATGTTCCGGCTTGCCCTGTAAAGGCCGAATGATTTCTGGGAAAATAGACGAAAAATCGATATGCGAAGCTTGCACTAAGCCTCGCAACACTTGAAGCAGCGAAGCTGGATGATTGTGAAGACTAATTGGGTTGCTTCTTTGTCGTTGCTAGGCTGTAGCTATAGGTGATGCTAAGCTGTTGGTAGGTTGGTTCCCAGTGCTGAGAAGTTCGCGTTAAACCACAGAATTTCACAGACAGAAACTCGCGCTGGAGCCAAGCGTTCGCGCATCTCGTGAACCTACGGATATGTCGTCGTTGGCGTAGGCCCTCCATTGCTTTGGGGTCTTCTCGCAGCCATCGCTGCCTTTTCGGCTCCCTAGTATTCTCTAGTTGTACGTTTTCAGCTGACCGCCATCGCTTCGCAGCCGTTGGTTGGTATAACTTTTATCCCCTTCATTTTGATTAGACCAATGTTGAGTATTGGGACTTAACCATTTTCTGAGGCACATATCCGTTTATGATGATAGTTTTCTGGATCGACTAACACAGAAAGACTTGCTAAAGAATAGTTGCTCTTAATAAAGGAATATCATCTGCCACTATATTTGCACTTTGGTTTTTTTGTTCCAGAAAACGTTTTGATCGTTGCGAACTATACGTTCAACATGCTATATACTTTTGGCTTTCAATTTAGAATTCTAAAATTTGAGGCGCACCTACACTCTAAACCCTGTACTTTTCCATGCAGCTGCTGACTACGAATTCATTCGAATTTTCTCAAGAAGCCTATCCGTTCTGTTCACAATTGACGAAGCCATGCCCGCAGACGTAACGAAAGCGACGCATGATAAGGAGTTTCGCAATAACCTTGCCTCAGTACGCAAAGACCTGCCAACATTTGCCGGGTTAGGCTACCTTACATCTATGCCAGGGCTGCACCAACGATCCACAATAAACACCATTGTGCCTGTACTCCGTGATCTCTTCAAGGTAAGTCAACGATTGTCCAACACGTTGCGCTAAATACTGGATATTGTTGTAGGCAGTGTGCTTAGTGGATAGTGTCAAAAGCACCTTTTATTTTTGTTTTGGGAGAACATATTTAGATGCCTGTCGATTGCTTGACACTACCTCATAAAACGTCAGGAAATTTCTCGTAATTTTCTAACAAATGCAACTAAGCAGTGATATCTTCTGTACTATCTATCTCTACCCGGTAAGAAATTGCATCACTAAAAAGCATTCGGATTGTTGCGACACTGAGTCAGGTTGAGGATTACGTTCGATATCCTAGCTGTCATTGCAAATAAAAACAGCAAGTGTGTTCACGGTGAGGCTAAAGCATTATGAAAAGGGTAAGCGCACGAAGACGGAAACAAGAAGGCGAGACACAGAGCGCTCCTTCCAACTGCTATTTATTGTGACACAAACACGCCATATAAGTAGTCTGTTCACCCTTGAAATTTTAACTGCGCATGCTTAAGAACTGAGTTACCTGTTTCTGTTTCTACGCTCTTTTTTTCTGTCTCCTCTCGCGCTAACGATTACATGCTTTGTTGGCGCGTGCATGAAAATTGGGCGACAACAGAAAAGCACTTCACAATACGCAAGAATTTTTCCACAAGGATCGTGACGCTCGAAAGGGAAATTCAACATGGGGAAAAAGGTGACGTACGTGAAATGAACGAGGGTATAACAGAAGCTGGCCAGCATTAATGAACAGGAATGAAAAAAGTCACAGTTTCACCGCAAGGGTGAAGCAATGAATGCGATAGCAAAAAATTGTAATGTTATACGAAGTGAGGCTGGCAGCTAACTCTTTTTGGATCCGATCTCACGCAACTCTAGAAAACGCTTGTTTAAGAGAATTCTTTTCGCGTTGAGAGCGCAGCACGTAGAAGGGTACACCGGCCCCCCCGCTGTCGGCCGCCGAGAAGGGGAGATAACGCGCGCGCCCGCGCTCGTAAAATCGAAGGTCGCCCCCCGCTGTCGGCCGCCGAGAAGGGGAGATAACGCGCGTGCCCGCGCTCGTAAAATTGAAGGTCGCTCGAGGGACCCCCCCCCCCCCCCCTCGCGTCTTTTCACGCTCACGAACGACGGGCGGGGCCGGTTATATATATACATATACATATACGGCAAATGACGGCGGCGGACAACGGCGGCAGCGACGCCGATGGCGAAAACCAGCCGAAAGTGTCCATATAATTGCTATCGCAATAAAACAAAAAATGCGGCTAAACAACGGAAGTCGTCAAAGGTAAAACTGAGGCTGAAGCAAGTGTGAAGAACGCGGGAGAAATAAACAATTACGCCATGCATACGGTAGGGAGAATGATAACGGCTACGAAAGAAACGACCGAGTTCCGGAAATTGCGTGCAAATCTGATAGTGGCTCTTCAGAGAGTTTCCGGTTTTCTGCCCTACTACCGAGGGAGCAGTTTTTATTGAAAAGCAGAGAACTTAGCCGGCATATGAAAATCGCTGACTTGCTATTCTGCGTGGGGAAGGGGGGTTGGGGACTGAAAGTAAGGAGAGAGAGAGGGGGTAAAATGATATAAGACGTTAAAATACAATAAAAGATAAGCAAAAAAGACGGGCTGAGGCTTTTGTCTATTAGGCGGGGACGTGCGTTGGTAGAGTCCTTCATTGCGTGGTTTGGAGGTACAGCTAAAGTTTGTCGAGCTGACCGATACTGTCGAATTACGTGAATAAAAGTTTCATCGCACGCCTCTGTAGCGTGGGGTAGGCGAAAGGGCACAATACACAAAACGCATTGGCATCGTCTACAACTGACTATTGCGGTTGAGTAGGGGTAACCTCGTGCTCCTGATCTGACGGCCACTGATTCGCATCCGCGCCAGTTGCGTTTCTATTAGTGCGACTTTTACGGTGCTTTTTTTTTGCACCATGTAGATACATGTTGCAAATTCATATCATAACGACTGGTATACGCAATTTCTGAAGAGAAGCGCGTCACGGGGCTACGAATACGGCCTGCAAGAGGTCAAATTTCACCTGGTATAACTGCTGTAGTCAAAATTACACCTACATGACACGAACTGAACACGCTGGAACCGATAGTACGCGCATTTGTTAGCCTTAAAATCTCGCTATTTTGTTTGTAAGCACAGTATCTAAGGGTCCCATTGTTTGAAAATCAAATGTCGAAGTCATTCCGGCAACTTACTCAAAATCGTCCTCCGTGGTGGTGTAGCAGTTACGGTGCTAGGCTGCTGACCCGAAGGTCGCGGGTTCGATCTTGGCCACGGCGGTCGCATTTCGATGGAGGCGAAACGGCAGACGCCCGTGTACTGTGCGATGTCAGTGCACGTTAATGAACACCAGATGGTCAAAATTTCCGGAGCCCTCCACAACGGCGTCTCTCGTAATCATATCGTGGTTTTGGGAAATAAAACCCGAAATATTATTAATATTGTGACCTACTAAAATACATACTCCGCAATGTCACCAGAATGGCGCACGTTAAGCCAGAGGATATCTTGAAAAGCAGCTCCACTACTGCTGCGGAAGTGCGTAGCACGGTCACGCAGTTATTCCCGTTTGTAGAGTTGCCACTGCAGTATTTGCCAAACTGTCGATGACTTTAATGTGAGGTAAGCCTGTAAAGTTTCCCCGGCATGAGTAGAATGTAGTTAGGCAGATTATCAATCTCGGCGTGCAACATAAACACTACTTTTCAAAGCGAAAGCTTTATTGGCCTAGTCGAGTGTGTTTCGCCGCGTTTCCCGCCTGGCCTTGAAGCGAAGAACATATACCGCGCGACTAGCCGCATCCGCCGCCGACCGCTGCTAGGATGATAAACACTGCCTTACCTGCCATGTCCACGTGATTAACAACGTGAGTCAGCCCTCTCTCTGCCATGCGGCGTCAGCGGCGAGTGCTTCAGTTCAGCCGTTTTGCCATGGTCGTGCGATAAAAGGAGGGAGCGAGAACGCTGGTCCATCTGTGCCGAAGTTGTCTGCACAGTCATAGCGGCGAAAGCGGCAAGCTGCGTCGCACCGTCTTGTGGATGTCACTCGGCTTGTTAATGAGTTAAAGCCGAAACATGAGTGCCAGCGCAAAAAAAAAATTGAAGGACACTTTGTACATTCCAAAGTGTGTTCGGCGAAAGCGTGTGGCCATTCCACTGACGGAAAGACGGACGGAAAGACCGACGGACGGACAGACAGACGGACGGACAGACGGACATCCGGACGGACGGACGGACATCCGGATGGACGGACGGACGGACGGACGGACGGACGGACATCCGGACGGACAGACGGACATCCGGACGGACGGACGGACATCCAAACGGACGGACGAACGGACAGACGGCCATCCGGACGGACGGACGAACATCCGGACGGACAGACGGACAGACGGTCATCCGGACGGATGGACAGACGGACGGACATCCGGACGGACGGACATCCAAACGGACGGACGGACGGACATCCGGACGGACAGACGGACATCCGCACGGACGGACGGACATCCAAACGGACGGACGCACGGACATCCGGACATCCGGACGGACGGACGGACATTCAAACGGACGGACGGACGGACAGACGGACATCCGGACGGACGGACGGACAGACGGACATCCCGAAGGATGGACAGACGGACGGACATCCGGACGGACGGACGGACATCCGGACAGACGGACGGACGGACGGACAGACGGACGGACATCCGGACGGACGGACATCCGGACGGACGGACACCGGACGGACAGACGGACGGATGGACATCCGGACGGACGGACATCCGGACGGACAGACGGACATCCGGACGGACGGACATCCGGACGGACAGACGGACATCCGGACGGACGGACATCCGGACGGACAGACGGACGGACGGACGGACATCCGGACGGACGGACGGACAGACGGACATCCGGACGGACGGACACCGGACGGACGGACACACCGGACGGACACCGGATGGACGGACACCGGACGGGCGTGAGCATGAGACACTAAAGGCTTTCGCCTTAAAAGTGGCAACCTGAAACGTGTGATGAACGGGAACATTCGTCGAGCTAAAACGTCCGGAAGAAGGATGCCGTCAGACGACAGCGACGTGCTTTAGCGCCGGCAATGGACACCTCGCATTCGACTTTTGCGACGGCTTCGGAAACTGACCAAAACGACGATACTGAGTGTTCGCAGTACGGCACGTTCGGACTAACCATATCGTTCAGTTGCCAAACTGTGCTTCGGCAACTAACATAACTAACTTCGGCAACTAACATAACTGCTTCGGAAACAAGCATAACCAAGTGTAACAAGCTTTCACTTGCATAACAGGGCCTAGCCGAGCTATGCCGTAGCCAATTTCTTATGCGCTTTGTCGACTTCCTACTTGTAACGTCAGTTCAAATACGGGTTTTCTACAGCGAGTTCCGTCAGGGTTGTTCTTCGCCTCCAGATGTAGCGACGATGCGTCGGACGAAGTGCAGGTGGGAGGAGGAATCCGTGCGCTCTGCGAGATGGTGGCAGGAGTCAACCGCTTGTGTCCCAAGCATTTTTAGCCATTTTAAGTCGCTTATTGCAATAATGTAAATCGTGATTTTAGTTATAATATTTTAAACCTTGGTCATTTATCTTATTCTGATTTTCAGCCTTGGTAGCCGTGTTTGGCCTGTATTGAGCGCTTCATTTTGAGGGTCACCACGCCACATGAGATCTATAGGATGGACGACAAAGCCTGGAGCCTAAAGTGCTGTCAACTTGAAATAAGTCTACACAGATTATTTCCATGCACTCTTTCCTCCTTACACTCGATGTGCTACAGCACCTGCTTCGAGTGATGTGGTTTCTTCACGACAATAACCGATATTTTGCAAAACAACCAGTTAGAGGATGAACTACGGTTAGCCCGATCTCCAAGTTGCTCACAGTGTAGCTATCAAAACAACTTTTCTTTTCTTGCAGAACCTGGAATATGCGCTATTGGAAGCGAGAGTTGGAGCTCCTGAGATTTCCAATTTCTTCACCATCACGCCGGACTCCACTGAGTACACAACCGTTTACGAGGACCTTCTAAAAGCTCTTGATGGGTAAGGCAAAATTTAGCTTCTTGGCCTTTATAATGATAAACTGATTCACGCGTTCTTGCTAATGGCCGACGTACATTGCCCATTGTTTAGCTAAGGAGTGGGAGCGCTTACAACGCTTGTGTAACCCGACGTTATTTGTTTGATTTTAAATAGAGCATTAGTGACCACCGTTTGTCTCTTCATACACCTTGCCATAGCCCTTGTTTTAGGGAAGCTATTCCTTTTAAATAAAAAGCTGGCTATAATAATTATGCTAAACTGAAGTTTTTTTTTTAATAGTGAAGTGTTGTGCAAACTCGTTAGAATGTTTCTTGTGCAGATGTGGTGCGAGAAATTAGTAGGAAAAAAAAACGGGAGGACCACGACTTGGAAGGCGAAATAGCTGTACATGTATTCCTTTCCGTCATGTGTCTTGCCTGTCGATATACATATCGTACTTGCATTCTTCGACACCCCGCTGCCCTCTAAAAAGAGTTGATTGTTTTACTAAAGCATTCTAAAAACAGTTCATTGTTTTACTAAACTCGATCAGTTCCCACTGAGAAATGACATCACGAACGAAATTCCGCAGATGTACCTTGGGGTATTTCTTGTCCCATTGTGTAAATTATTGGCATGTACCAAGACTTCAAACTCTAGGCATTCACAAGACCAGATGACGACACCGCCCAGTGAGGCTGCAGTTTCACTGCGTACGATTCTGTATCCTTCAGAATCTAGGTTTTCAGAATAATGTGCGTGCGTGTTATAGCTGGTCACTAGTTCTAGTCTGTTTTGCAGAAACATTGAGAACAATGCATTTTGGCTTTTATCAAAATCCCAATACAATTCGAAGAAAGCAATACTTAATAAATAAGTAACTAGCGAGAGGTGGCAGCGGTTGAGAGTGCACTAGGGAACACCAAGAACGGTTAAAGCTCAGTAGGTTTATGTTTTATTTAGGCGGTATACGTCCGGGTGAATTCTGATTAAGCCATTCCGCTATTGCTTTTTCTAGAGCTGTCCGCTTCATCATTGTTAACACAGTCGCAAAATCTTCAATCTTCTCCTTGCTATGCTCAAGCAAGGTCTTCGTGGGATACAGGATGCTTCTTTAGTAACAGCAGTCAACTGACAATGGTAAGTAACAGCCATTCTTTTATCAGGTTGCTTTGTGGAAGTTACCATCCCGGATTGTCCTAACTGTAATTTAAGTAACTGCTGAATCCCATAGTTTGTACCTAATGCATCTTCAATAGGTGCTTGAATGGATATATAGATAATATTTATAGATATTTATCAATAGACACTGCCACAATACATATTTGAAACCTAGAAGCCACAAAATTCTGCTGCAATCGGCAGTGTTTTGAAGTGATATTTGAAAGCCATTTATATGGATACACGTTGAATACCATGCCAGACATTTAAGGGAAGCAGTGCTTTGTTGTAGCAGCCGTAAATGTCTTAACGGCACTAATTTGCCCTTCGGTGTATCACAATGGCACCCGCAGAGCAAACGCTATATGCTCACAGTGCAGGTAGGTGGACAGTGCAGGCTCCAGTGACTGTGCGCCGTAGGACACACGAACAGTGCACACGAAAACCTTGTTTCAAAGCTGCCATCCGGCACGTCATATAGAATAAGCAGTGCCGGAGGTACATGTAGAAATAGAAGTTGGTATTGCGAAACAGAAGAACCGACAGGAACAGGTCTTGACATCATTTCGCGTTTAACAGATGGAATTGTTCATTCGGAACGCTGTGATTGAATGATAATGCTAGTATGCCAGTTATCCTACTTTTCCTATCATGTACCGTTGGTTTAATCAATATTTAATAAGCATACGTGTGCTTATAACCTCCTTGTTTAAACGGTGGTCTTAGGCACAATAGAAATTTTGTCGTGGGGACTGAAAACGTTTTATGTATATTTATGCTTGCTTACCCTTTACTCTCAGAGAATCTCTGTAGGGAGGGCAATCAGCCAGTTTAACTTTCTATCTAGTGCCATATTTTGATAGCCCCACTTTGATTACGTCATTGAACTCGTGTTTACAATCAAAGCAACAATAAACCACTTATTTGTCTCTGTTCTACGGCAGGGCAACATCGTCGACATGACCGCAAAATTGAAGAATCTTGCCTCCAGCGTTGCGCTTACCCTGAGCATGACCATGACAGTCATGCATGGTATCGACATAAGTGCCGTCATGCAAGCTGGAATGCCACATGCAATACGCCGGGCGAAATGCACGAATATGACTGAAGACAAGTACGAAGTGGTAAGGGTCGAAAGCACACTTCCAATGTGCTTGTTCTGCTTTTATGTCGTCAAACATGTACAGCAGCATGGAGTATTCTGCATGTGTTTGGTCACCCGCAGAAAATGCTTCAATTGTACTTGCTGGACGAAATGACGTGTCGTCACTACAAGTCCACGCGCAGTACTGGACTACTTCCCGAACGCGTGGTCAGTATTATGATTCCCGCATCCACGCGGGCGTTTGTGTACAGCCTAAATGCCCCTGGATGTTTTCTCATCACGAGATGTGTACTTCGTAGAAACAAACTTCTAGTTTATTCCACAACCTCTCCCAAGCAGACTGCTGACAGGCCGTGCCTGAAGATTTGGGGGGCTTCGTTATCTTTTAAGTGTGGAGAACTTTAGTGGCCTGGGTGGTCGTCTCAGTTTGTCTCATGTCATCGCTTGGCGTTACTCTCAAAGCACCAATTAGGCCCAAAGAAGGTGCTACGGGTCAAGTCAGTGCCAAAATAGCTCAAAAGAGGAAGCTACAGGTCAAGTCAATATCTAAAAAAATTGGCTGCGAACGTGAACGTACAGCGAAGCTGTGCCAAACACCACGCATGCTGATTTTGGGCACAATATTTTATTATTACTTTAGAGTAATGCTAGTGATAATCGCTTCGTTGTCACTGTAGTAGACCATGACTGGTTCGGCCACCTTTGCAGCAAGACGAATTGGTTCCTTTCGTATAGCATTTTACTAACGCTCTTCTTCTGGTCACTATAATTTTCCGACCAACGACAGGTATTCAGCTTCTCTGCAATATGTCATGAGAGGGCGCAACTGCATCATAAACGAAGGTTTTCTATCCTGTCGTGGATGCCGAGGAGGGCACAGGTTTGGAAAACCAGCCCACGAACCATACCCAGGAATGCCGTGTCATAGTCTGCACATAGGGGTGATTGCTCAAGGGGACTATGCGACTGTATCGAGGCTGACACTCGATTTGCCTGCTCACATTCATGAACCTTTCTTTAGGGACATCTAGAGTGTAATCTAAATCGTACAGTTTAAGTTATAGAGTGGTCCTTCAACGCTTTTCCTTGGTTATAGCGCCAAAATGCTCCATAAAAGCGACTGCCATGACCGCAAGCGTACACCATTGCATTATTTCGTGTTTGCAGGTGTGTCGCACGTGGCTATATTCTGGAAGTTACGCGATAAATTACGTGCATTACCTGCCGGACGGCAGCTGCAACTTCGTGGAGAGCAGATATCCCAACGAAGTACTCACCTTCGAAACGCCGAAATCCATAGAGGACAAGGTGAGAGCACTTTATTTTTTCGAACTCGGCTTATAATGTTCTTGCGTTTGTATATGCAAGAAATATTGCCTCTGAGATCTTAAACAAACTCAGTTATTATGGGAATAACCATAGTTTGGCTTTACGCATTTCTTTTCGACCATTTAGAGTTACTTAAAGCGGTGGTGCCACCAAATTTGTGGCTTGCGCGCTCTTTGCTACAAGCGTTTCTTATAGCTCTTCCAAGCATGATACACGCACCAAGATTGAAGTGTTTTGGCTAAATAATTTAATATCGCCTCATTTATGTGGGCAACATTCGGTTTCGGTTCCTGGGCGCCAAGTTGGGCAGTGACGTAGCAGTGTAGCAGGCTTGGTCACGTGACCCAACCTAGGCAGTGACGCACGTCGTGGTGAGTATCATCTACTCTCTCACGCAGGTCCGGAGGTCAGTCACGTCACTACATATCTGGTGTGACATCACTACAACTTTTGTTGCCCTTCCCTAGAGAGCTACGTCTGTGTTGGCGCGCTAGCGATGGGTCTCGGATCAGGAGAATGAGCATTTACGTACACTTTGGAAGTGAATTAAAATATATTCTAAACGTTTGCTGTGTCCGGCACTTCGTATGGAGTGTCCTTGCATACAGAGAAAACCGACAACAGTCTTGTTATATCCTAGAAATTTAATGGCACCACCCCTTTAACGCGCCATCTATTCAAAATTAAGAAAAATATTCGTTCAGAAAAAAGAGTTGTCTATAATACAGTTTCGTTACTGCTCAACTCATCTGCCTGTCTTGAACAGCTATTTGTTTCGACACTATTCTAAATAAACGTGTACATTAGGTCACTTTTATCAAATGAAGCATGTAGCAAAATGCGAATGAGGCAGGGAGTATGAAAATAAAGTTTTAAAAAAATATGCCGAGGGAGTGCGCAAGAAGGTGACGTTTGACCATTACAAAAGTAGCGAACAAACTACATTTTAGGACAAATTGAGGGGCAGCACGTTATCGTGTACGGCAGATTTGAAAATCTTGCATTGAAGAAGACTTCACAAAGATATCTAATTTATGCCGGGAAACCGTAACATCCGGTGTCATTTTTCTTGCGCCTTGTCCTCCTTCAGATGAGAGCCGCTTACGCAATCGTCCGTGACGCTCCAGTGCTAAGTTGGCTTGCGCACAACGTTTCCTTCAACCTTGCACCCAGCATATGCGGCGGAGTAAACAATCGTCTGCGGCAGTTAAGAGAAGTAATTGACTTCATAGGAAAGGTGAGAAAAGTATGAATGAAGTTAGGTTCTTTACGTATAATTGGTATTGCAAATTGGTCCTGCGGAGTCCCGCAAGGTGGCGGCTCCTTGCAGAATTCCGCAGAACCAATTCGCATTACTTGTGTCCATGTGCTTCGAGCTGTCGATGAATTTGTCCCTCGCGCTGCCAGTTGCTAGCTTCCTGGTTAGCTCAATTGGTGGAGTGACCGCCCCGGAAACGCGTTGGTCCCGGGTTCGAACCCCGGACCGGGACGAATTTTTCCGCAACTCTGAAGCTTTTCTTTCTGAGAAATCCGTACGGATTTCCTTGTGGCTTCGTGCTACAAGAGGGTGGTTGTCTTTTTTCCATTTCTTATAATTATTTTTGTTATAGGGGTGCCAAGACATTAGAAACGTAGCTTGCTTTTATCTTAAGAATAAAATGAACTAGGAGCTAAACGAGGTAACCATAGGGTAGGTGCTGGTCGCCTTTTGTGGTGTTCCTTGTCTCACCAATTTTTTTTCTTGCTTGAGAAGAGTTTATGAGCCGGTCCGTGTATTTTCATACGCTACTGTGCTTTATCACTAACACACAGTAGCGCTGAACAGAAGCCACTAAGTTACGACTTCTGTGGCGACGTCCTAACGAAACACCAAAGACAAAGACGATTCCTATCGTATGAGTACAGTACCATTTCACAATACCTAGAGAATCTCTCCTGTAGTGTGAAGACGCTTGCTGAGCGAGAAATGGTGCAAAAAGCTAAAGTGGTTGCATGGGCGTGCTGGTACGACATATTGGAAACAGCGAAAGACGACCAGGCAGAGAAAGACACAAAAAATAGCTCTAAAATAGCATTAGCAATACCACTATTGTTTGTGTCTTTCTCGCCTGGTATTTCGTCTTTCGCGCTGTTTCCCTCCAATAGGTGCAAAACGATAACAGTTGTCGCGACGGCTCCTTCATAATCTCGCAGGCCGCTAAAATTACGTCACATTTTGACGCCGTTTCCTGCCGCGTTCATCATCGTCTCCAAAGGGAACATTAATGCGTGTGTGTTATAGGGTAGTGACCAACATAGCTCTCGCATATGTAAGAAATTTAAGTCAGTCCGTGAAAATACGGAAATACTCGGGAGTCTGTCAGGTTGCTGACATTTAACCGCTGATTTTTGGCGGGGTTAACCTGCGTTATTGATCTCACCTTTCAAAAGATTTGGTGAAAAATACTCACGGAAGGCTACTCTGGTGCACTGAATGCAAATTTGGCGGTCACTTCTTTGCAATACTTACCGTAAAATAGAGACGGTACGGCTAGCTTCACCTTGCAGGTAATTTCATAGTTGACTGGGCCATTTGTGTCATGCATGCGGCGATATCTGAACATCTAAATCTGAACATCTCTACATGCGGTGATATCTGAACATTTCTACCTTGGAGGCAGTAACCTTCGGGTAGTGCTTTCGTTACCGCGTGTCGAGTGGGGTAGTCTGTAACTAGTTATTACCTAGATATTAACTAGTTATGGTTAACGCCGGAAATGTCCCCGCATAAGTCCATCCCAATCTGCAGGAGTGGTCGATAAGGTGGTTTAGATCGGGCCGTAGGCATCTGGCTGGCCTAGACGGCGGCGTGTTTAGTCTTTGACCGTCCCGGCATGTTCTGCCGTAAGTTGTGATGTCGGACATTAAGGCGCGGCCAATAATACTTCTGAATTTTAGCGAGCATGTGCGTGAAGCCGAGGTGATCAACAGTTGCGTCGTCACGTAGGACCTTAAAAACCTCTTGACGCGTCACGAAGAGTACAACAATTAATTGCTGGCGCACACTGACGAGGAGTTTCTTACGAGCACGCCGTCTTGTAGGGAAAGTGACAATTTCTTCCTCAATTTTCTTTGAACAACGTTGGTCTTGTCTTCCAAGTACTCCAGAAGGAATTGTAGCTTTGAATCATTACGCTGTTGCCCGGCAAACTACGGGGCGAATAGTACACGCATTCATATTGGTGGCCTATTGACGGCGTGCGCATATGCGAGGGTTCTAATTGTGGTCATGCCTGAGTAGAAAATCAATGTTTGGATGGCAGTACCAATTACAAAGAACGGAAGAAGCCTCAAAGTTATGAAGACAAAACTGTGCATAGGCAAAAATCAGATGTATGCATTAAGGGACAAGGAAGGCAAGGTCACAACCAATATGGATAGAATAGTTGAGGCAGCGGAAGAGTTCTACAGAGATCTGTACAGCAGCCGAGACAGTCAGGATGATAACGTAAGAAGCAATAATAGCCGAGAGGAATCTGACATCCCACCAGTATTGACAGGAGAAGTAAAGAAAGCCCTAAAGGGAATGCAAAGAGGCAAAGCCGCTGGTGAGGATCAGGTAGCATCAGACCTTTTGAAAGACTGTGGAGAGATTATGTTAGAAAAACTGGCCACCCTGTATACGAAGTGTCTCTCGACAGGGAGGATACCAGATTCTTGGAAGAATGCCAACATCATCTTGATGCCATAAGAAAGGGGACGTCAAGGACGTGAAAAATTACAGGCCCATCAGCTTACTGTCCGTTGTCTACAAGCTATTTACAAAAGTAATTGCTAACAGAATTAATACGACATTAGAGTTCAATCAACCAAAGGACCAGGCAGGATTTCGTACAGGCTTCTCAACAACAGACCATATTCATACTATCAATCAGGTGATAGAGAAATGCGCGGAATACAACCAACCCCTATACATAGCCTTCATAGATTACGAGAAGGCATTTGATTCTGTGGAGACATCAGCAGTCGCAGGTACTGCGGAATCAGAGCAGCGGACCCACAGCCACTATAGTCCTCCATAAAGAAAGCGACAGAATCCCAATAAAGAAGGGCGTACGGCAGGGAGACACGATCTCTCCAATGCTATTCACCGCGTGTTTACAGGAGGTTTTCAGGGCCCTAGATTGGGAAGAGTTAGGGATAAGAGTTAATGGAGAGTATCTCAGTAACCTGCGATTCGCTGATGAATTGCATTGATGACTAACGCGGGAGACGAATTACAGCTTATGATTACTGAACTGGATACGGAAAGTAGAAGAGTAGGTCTGAAAATTAATATGCATAAAACTAAAGTAATGTGGAACAATCTTGGCAGAGAACAGCGCTTTGCGATAGGTGGCGAGACACTGGAAGTTGTAAAGGAGTACGTATACTTAGGACAGGTAGTAACGCGGAGCCGAACCATGAGAGTGAAATAACTAGAAGAATAAGGATGGGATGGGGCTCATTCGGCAAGCATTATCAATTCATGAATGGTAGTCTACCACTATCCCTCAAGAGGAAGGTATATAACAGCTGCATCTTACCTGTTCTTACCTACGGAGCAGAAACCTGGAGACTTACAAAGAGGGTTCAACTTAAACTGAGGACGACACAGCGAGCGATGGAAAGGAAAAAAATTACACCATCTCCCGCTAAAGGGAACCATGTGTAGATGTGAAGCAGCGGGCGCTAACGCTTACACTGGCCGTGGCGTTGACGCTGGCGCTATCGCAGCGTTGCGCAGGAGAGAAAACTGAGGAGGCGCAAAGCACGCAGTGTTGGAGCGGTGTTTCCTACTGGAACATGCCAATCGCTGCTAATGGGCAATGAGAGACAGAAGATTCCGACTGTACACAGAGATCCCGCAGTGCGCTTTTAGTTAACGCGCACGCTGCGAATTTTTGGATTGTTCAACAACGCACAGGAGAAATCTCCCACCGGCACCACCTTGGAGGTCAAGATCCATTGCCATATATACGCGATGGACAGTGAACGGTTGTGCAGCGCGAGCAGTCGGTTTTTTCAACCAAGAAACTCGCTAGCTGACGCTGCCTGCGTCGGCGTCACGAGGAGAGAGGGGGGGAGCGTAGGAGAGGAGAGAGAGAGAGAGGGGGGGAGGGGGGGACGCGCATGCGCAGTGGGGTGTGGACGCTGTGGGCAGGGATGCCTAGAGGAGAGAGGGGGGGAGCGTAGGAGAGGAGAGAGGGGGACGCGCATGCGCAGTGGGAGCCCAGGCAGGGGATTCCTAGAGGAGAGAGGGGGGAGCATAGGAGGCGAGAGGAGGGGAGGCGCATGCGCAGTGAGGGTGTGGTTGCCGCGGGGAGGGATGCCTAGAGGAGAGAGGGGGAGGAGAGGTTTTTTTTTTTATTTTTATTTTTTAAGGGGTTTGCGCATGCGCAGTAAGGGAGGCCACGCCGCACACCACCACCGGATTAAGCTTCGCCATAAGATGCTTCACATCTAATTATAGGTGTAACCTTAAGAGACAGGAAGAGAGCAGAGTGGGTCAGGGAACAAACGGGGGTTAAGGATATCATAGTTGAAATCAAGAAGAGGAAATGGATATGGGCCGGGCACGTAGCACGTCGGCAGGATAACCGCTGGTCATTAAGGGTAACTGACTGGATTCCAAGAGATGGCAAACGCGTGAGGGGGGAGACAGAAAATTAGGTGGGTAGATGAGATTAAGAAGTTTTGCAGGTATCACGTGGCAGCAGAAAGCACAGGACCGGGTTGATTGGCGAAACATGGGAGAGGCCTTTGCCCTGCAGTGGGCGTAGACAGGCTGATGATAATGATGATGATGACCAATTACAATAGAGCCCTGATTGCTTTGCTATCTACACACAATAAAGCAACAGTCGTCTATGTACGTTTCACTCAGTTTTCCACATCGACCACGTGAAGCGTGATACGAACGAAAATAACAAGCAAACAATTCTGTATTCCCGCAAAACCTTTGTTAAGCCCCTCTATGGTTACAGCGGCAGACTGCCGGCTGCCATTCATCAGGCAGACAAAGGTGTATTGAAATAATGGTGAAAAGTTTTTATAAATTACAACAATTGCGCGGAAGGACCTTGATTCTTTTTCTTGTACAGGCAGTCAATAGCCAGTCACGCTACTTACACTATCAATGTGTGAAACTTCTCTCATTGCAAAAGACGTCTAGTTAAAAGAGTTATTTGATATAACTGTGGCGAAGGGTGCTGTCGCGTTAAGCTGTCTGGTGAAAGTGGGACAGCGTACCATTGTGTTAGCTATCCCGGTGTGTTGTGAAGTTGTCTGAATTTCTAATATCAGGTCGCCCATTTTTATGATGGGACAGTTGCTAGGGCCACCACCGATGCAGCTCAACAGATATGGCTCAGAATGTCTTTATGCCTGCGGCCGCTTCAACGGTCCGCATTTAAAGAAATTACCAGAAAGGATCATGGTAATCTCCTTCGTCCATTAAGTGCTCCAGAAGTCTCACATTTCTTGGTCATCGTAATATAAACAAATAGGTCATGGAACATTACACGCCGGCCCCCACGCCTTATTTGATTGGGCTTCTGCAAGAAAATGAAGCTCTAAGATTGCCTGTCGGATAAAATCGCGGACGTGCCGCTCCGTGTAAAATAATCGAAAAATCAAGCACGGCAGTTTGAGACTGTGGCTCTCTCTCGCTTAATTCCAACACTGCCAACTTTTTTTTTTTGAATGACACTGGTAGCCGTGTTAGGAAAACATATCCAATCGGGCATCAGTCCAAAGTAGCATAACCGATTGTGTCCGAGTGGGCTCAAAGAGCAAATTTCAGCATTTTAGTCTGGTAATAGTCAAGTGTATTTCATTGTGCCTCTGTGAACGGATAGATCTGACAGAAGTGTCTGTGTCGCCTTTATGACATAATCTCCGTTTGCTCAATGAAGTTAAAACTAATTCAATTTCATGTTTTCTTCTTTCACTTTCTAGAAAAAGCACACCTGAAGGAGGCGAGAAAAAAAAGTGATTTGAACTTCGCTTGCATTTTTCTGCATGTTCCGCCTTCAAGAAAGAAGCAATTTATTTCTGTATTATAGTACGACTGAGTAAAATATTGTTGATATTTTAATGTAACAATAAAGATAACGTAATCTTTGAATATTTGGTGACAGTCTGAATGTCGGGTTAATTCTTGTTCCTGTGCCGGATATTTCTCACTTCTTAGTTTGTGCAAAGTTCATTATTACATGGTGCGTCATACCAATAGTTCATGAATTGTTACCACTTTCAACGCACCAAAATTCTCGGGTTTCAATTTATTGCGCGTCATGAATCACATTGTGAACTGTACGCAGGAGCTGCTCCACGCAGCAATATTGGCCGCATATATTGGGCAAAAACTGCAATGGTTTGCTATTCAAAAACTATGAAATTACTGAACTAGAATATTATATAGCATTGCCGATTTACCAGGTCATACGGTTTTTTACGGGCCATTCACCTCATTGTGATGATAAGTCATCGAAGGACATCCGCCGTGTTTGTACTGGAAGTTGTTCATATTTTTGGAGTCATAAGTAAATCAAAGCTTAAAGCAATCTGTACAGTTTCATACACCGCGAAGGTGTCTTGTACTTTTTGAGTAATACATAGCTATCGCGATGTGTGCTTCGCGCCTTAACTAAAGCCGCAATGCTTCCGGACTGAATCCTTTATCTTCTCTTTGCATTCTTAAACTGTTATTTCTTCATACGGGCGCGTATGAAGCCACAAAAGGCTAAAAACCTGCAACTTCTCATTACCACGTTTAGGAAAAAAATCATTTTTTTTCACTACATTTCATAGGCGTGCTTAATTACTCAGCAGGCCGACTTTCCAAAGTAGTAATGGACAGCTATCAGTCATTACATGACATGTACTTTACAATCTCATTTGAGCTCCTGCCTCATCACAGGATTAAAATAAGCCAAAAGTCCTTGCATATAAAAATTACTCCCGCATAAATGTTATCCTTGCATTTTGATTCATATTGTCTTTGCGTGAAGCAAAAAGTGGGGGGACGCTTAAGCTTCGTCTTTAATAGTTGAACGCGATAGCGATATCTTGTCCCTAGTGCGTACTTTCAACCACCTAGTGCATACTATGTAATGGGTACCATGCTTCAAACCACGAGCAATTATGCGCATGAAATGTTTTCGAACTTGCTGTGCACCCACTACGTGGTCTTAAGGGGAATACGCACAGTAACGTGTGGGCCTTTTGTAATGGTTGGCCGGCTTTAAACCGCGATGTCGTTTGATAATCGTATATTCTGACGCCCGATGGCAATGTACACTTGCACCACGCAATATTACTGCAATATTACCTGTTGTATTGTGACGACTGTATAGAGGACCCAATTTTCGATCCTCATTTGGGCCCGAAAGCTTTTTATTATTTATCTTATTTGCATTTTTGTATACCTTTCGGTCACAGACAAGATGATGATTTTTCACTCAGAACCAACGGCGCAGACGCCAACGCCGGAATTTCTGCGAAACGAACTATTTAACGCTGTCGCGTTAAAAACTCCAGGCCTGCGCAGAACGCGCAGCACTGTCAGAGCGAAAGCTGGATGAGCGGCCTTTCTACAGCCTTTATTAAACACTCCTGGGGCAACCACTACAAGGTACAATTGCAAGGCACCCTACTACGCCATAAATCATCATAATTTTTGTGAAGTATGCAAGCACCCACTACGCCATTATTCGTTATTCTGAGGAGAATATCGTGAGGAGAATATCGCCATTATTCGCTATTCTGAAGAGAAGCGAGGTACCCGCTACACATCTGTAAGGTATTACGTCCACCTCGGTGATGCTGTGGCTGATAACAATGAAGAATTATGGCTGAGGCTTTTGCAATGGGTTGAAAGCCTTCAGCGACCCACTCGTTACACAATTCACACTGTGTTAGACCTGGTTGTTATTTTGCGATACTAAAACGCTATATTACTCACGTTCACGTGATTCCTTCGCTGAAATGAAGACTGCATGGATTCTGTTTGCAAATGATTTCCAAGCACCGATGTGTCTCTGCGGTAGTATACTGGGCTGCTACGCAGATGGCCTGAGTTCGAATCCCATTCTGTCTGGGGTGTTTTGTATTTGTTTCGTTTGTTTTTATTGCGCGTGATAGCGGTTACGGCCACCGGTGGAGGCGGCGGACAACTAAGGCACCAAAAATAGCGGTTGTTGTGATTATATAACAGTTTTTCACTGTGATTAGAATGGATTTCAAGAGAAAGCAAACACTTCAAGGGGATGCGCAGAGTTGGGTGAGCAGGTGTGAATAAGAAGTTTCCGGGGTTAACGTGGCTAAGGCAGGCCCAGGGACGGGTTGATTGGCGAAACGTGAGAGAAGCCTTTGCCCTGCAGTGGGACGTAGTCAGGTTTAAGATGATGATGTTACTGACGACGCTGATTATTTTGATGGTGTTATCCTTGCAATTTCAATACATATATTTGCGTACTGAGACTTTTATATTTGGGAACGCCAAGTGTATATTTGAATCCATCTGAAAAACCATTGGTGATCTGTCTGAAAAAGCGCTGATTATTTGTGTTGTTTGTACGCTCGCAAATTGCAAAAACAGGTATAGCGATTGGTGCGCCAACACCAGTCGTTCTCTTTGTTGCAATACTACTAGGCACACATGCCTAGTGAGAGAAATAAATATTTAAGCTTTGAATGAGGGAGGGTATCTGGCTTTATTGTACACCATTATTGATCAGCAAGCAATGTCAATACATTTAAATTGCAACACAGATGCATATAGTAACAACAGCAATTCGTGGAATGCAGGCATGGGAATCGTACTACACAAATGGTCATGGCATAATGAGGGCCTACATGCTTTCTAGAACCATCCGCTTCGGCCAACATTTTGCGGAGTATCTGAAACGCGTGGTGTCCAAGATAAAAGCTTCTGAGCGAACGGGTAGCAGTCAATCCCATTATCCGCGAAACAAGCATTCACTCTAATACCTGTGTAATGGTGGTCCCGCAAGTTAAGAAAGGTATTTGAAATACACAATTGGAAACACACGTTGTTCTTTAATAGAGTAAGATGCCACAGAACCATTCACAAAGGAACTCGTGGGTGCGAAACACATAAGTGCGAAAGGCACTAGCAAACATTAAATAACTTTTGGCCAAGAACTGACCTTCCCTGATAACGTTCAGTCCGGAGTTTTAACCCAGATAATCAATATTTCATTCTCTGTTCGGGATAGATGATAGATAGATAGATAGATAGATAGATAGATAGATAGATAGATAGATAGATAGATAGATAGATAGATAGATAGATAGATAGATAGATAGATAGATAGATAGATAGATAGATAGATAGATAGATAGATAGATAGATAGATAGATAGATAGATAGATAGATAGATAGATAGATAGATAGATTTTAACGAAAGCAATTGCGGTGCTTGGACTACCGAGCCAAAGGCCAATGGATCTAATGCCGGATACGGCAACCGCATTTTCGATGAAGGCGAAAATGCTAGGCGCCCGTGTACTTAAGTTGAGGTGCACGTTAAAGGGTCCCTGGTGATAGAAATATCCGGAGCATGCCTCTACAGCGTCCCTCATAATTATATGGTGGTTCTGGTACGTTAAATCCTAACAGTTATAATTATTGATAGTATATTAATGCTATGTGCGTTAAGCACATAGCAACACAGTGGGGATGTTGGATTTTTCTATTTGTAGTATTTCTCACGTTACTATGGTTCTTGTTTCGGTCTGATAAGCATCTCTAACCCTAGAACGACAACAGATATACATAAAATAGCAATGACGAGGAGAAAGAAAGGGGCGAGATCTTTGAGTTCAAGGGCGCGTAGTTCTAAAATATTTGGGTCCTCATAGTTGCGGAGATGTCCCATTTTAGCGAAGTCTACCGGTAGGCGCAGTAGTGCCGTTTCAAGAATTCTTTTGATAAGCTTATGTAAACCAGCCTTCCCGTGGATAACTCTTTCGCACAGCTACCGACATAAAGAGCATGCCCAATGACTCCTTAGACTCTACGAGTCCGCGCTTGAAATGCAGCAGATACCGTCGCGGTGTGCTGTACACAAAGCAGATGCGGTTTGTGTGATTACCACAGCGCAGGCAATCTGAAAATCGACGAACCTTCAGAAACGCAAAGCTCGCTGTTTCGCACAAATGCGACGTGCAGTTTGCGGTGAATGGTGTCCATATAGAAGTTTCCTAATAAACGCTGATGCAAATACGTGTTTACCACGACACATGGCGCTACCACGCCTTCGTCAAGGGCGCGTTCGAGTTTTTCAATATTGTCAAGCTATTCTGGACTCGCACGCGGCGTCACTCTGGATGTCAGCTCTCCTCAGAATTGGTTTGAAAACGGTATGATGTACGTGAGCCACAGGCCGCACATGAAAGTAGACAAAGTGATGGAACGGCGAGCCCGTGGAAATCTCGAGGACGTCATATAGAATGAGGCAAGAAGGAACGTGAAGGAAGCAGTCATGGTATCGATTGACCAGCCTCGAATACGCTCCAAGTCTGTGGCGACCAGCAGAAAGAGTGTTAGTAACAGCGTTGTCGCTACAAACAACAAGACCACCTTCGATTCCTCTAGTATGGCGTACAAGGACAACGGTGAATGAGACACACGTTTTGTCCAGAAGCTTTCGTGCCAGAATGTGATAACTGGGGGGGAACGCGAAATTCGGCAATTTTTCCGAGTTTACTATGGTTATGCTTCCGAACACGTCGATGTTGCCGTCAAATATTTGTTGTACAAGATGAGGGTGACTACTGTAGAACGTTTTTTGCACAGTCACATTGCTCAATGCGAGAGCATCAAAAATGAAGTCAGCTTCCCAGGAATGGCAGTCTGGTTGTTCGTGGCGATTTATTGCCGTGTGACCTACACAAGCGACTCGAATTTCAGTGTTCTTCAGTGCAGCAGATTCATTGCTATGGCCAAAACATTTGGAACTGTATAAATGTTCCTTCAAGTAAACGACGGGCAACCTGAATGTCTTTCTTTGAAATCCTTGATCTGTATTACAGGGAATGTACACGAAAGGATCTTGTTACCCAATATGTCCGTTGAGTCGCCTCGGGCTCTTATTTGAAACACCCTCCAGTTGGCCGAGAGGTAAAAAGTCCGTGGACGAAATAATGGACATAGGCATTTGACTGCATCAGGACCGATCTTTGATAGCACTACGTTAGTTTTGAGGCAGTTCTCTGTATTATTTTTCAAATCTGATATTATATCTGTGTTCGACAAAGTCCACGTTGTCACACTTTGTGATAAATTATTTCACCACATTTTATCAATCGGCTGCAAATACCTGTTACACGTTGCAACTGCGACCTGTTCGTGCCTTGTCACATGTGAATAAGAAGGTTAGCCTGCGCATCTTCCTTTATAAAATGTTCTAGTTTAGAACTGCAGTTTTCAAGCAATACGGCAAGAACAAGAAATATTCTTTTCCATCGTAACATCATCGTTACCTGCGTCACCTCTGGCAACGTTTTCAGTTACTACGAGTATGAAATTTTCGCTGTCTTTCTTGGCCCTTATTTCTTCGGGGACTAAGTTGCCATACAAAAAGCCTCTTAGACTAGCGTAAATTTAATGGGACACATGGCTGAAATGAACAGAAGGCAGAAGCATCGCAAAACACGCGATTTAATACGCAGGATTGTAGAATTGGTTTTTGTCTAGTAAAGAGAGCCACCGTACACTGTGTTCCCTGCCGTAGACAGAGCTGTAAATGTGAACCCTACGTTACACACACATTGCTTTTCAGCAATATCAAAATTGGACGAAATTATAACGCATCACACGAACCCCAATAAAATGCGCCATATTTTCACGCTGTTCGCACTTGAGACATTTGAACATTCAAATTTTCAAAAAACGCAGTGGCCGAAGAATAACTTCACAGCAAGTAAGTGATCACAATATAAAACTATGAAATGATTCGCGATATAACAGGAATATCCTCACAATCCATCGAAGGCCCGTCGCAGACTCGTTGGTTACAAACGGTGTCACTCCAGGCCAACAATAGCGAAGACCTTTGGTTTTGTGCAGAATCTATAGGAGACTGTCGAAACTTCCGAATATGATGCTTTCGCTGATGACCTAATGAGCCACGTTCCCAGTCCTCTCAACTCAAGTATTGGGGTCGGAACTGTCGCTGTCGGTGTGCCACTGAATTTATATTAGCTAAAGTTAGAATTTTTTAGAGAGAGAGACTGAGAGGCACTTACTACACCTACACGTCAACGTTCACATGCACGTGTTCTTATAGAAGACCTATCCGTCACTGTTTCGATGTGGGTATTGGCTGATGAACTTTTTCCTCAATGTACTTTGGTCAAAGTAATAATTTCAGGACTACTTAAACATGCAACTGTGTCTTTCAAACTCGTTAGCCCGAAAGTACAATAGGCATGTAGAAAATGAAAATTTACGAGAGCAGCATCGAGGGCGAAACAATGCCTCGTTTCCAAAGTGTTCATGCTTCATATCGCTTGAATGGAGGTTTTCCAACCGGGAAGAAATAAATACTTTGGCATTTCATGCTAGTTTTCATACGCTTCAAAGCCCTAATACGAAAAAAAATTGGCCTGCCTTGAGAGGTAGGCAGACAAGTTAACTTGAAATAGATTGCCAACGTCGGAATACTGACTGAGGCAGTGTTTTGATAGAAATATCAATAAAAATTACACCATCTCCCGCTAAAGGGAACCATGTGTAGATGCGAAGCAGCAGGCGCTAACGCTTACACTGGCAGCGGCGTTGACGCTGGCGCTCATCGCAGCGTTGCGCAGGAGAGAAAATCTTCCCCATCTCCAGCTAAAGGGAAGCATGTGTGATGGCGAAGCAGCGGGGAGATGGCTAGCTTGAGCGGGAGAAACGTCGCCGCTCCCGATTCGCGGCAGCGGCCTGGGCGCTCATCGCGGCGCTGTACAGGAGAGAGAATGAGGCTGCTTTTAACAATGAAGTACAACCAACTCGCCCAGTTTTTTACGCTGTTAGAGAATGAGGCGCGCGCGCTCCTTCATTTTCAACGTCGAACGTTACCTAGAGAAGGCAATAACACAGTACACACAGACATACAGCCACACGCCCTTCGTGCTTCAGGGTGACTTCAACGTGGATATAACCACGAACGACTGGTTCGTCCACCACATGATAGACGTGTACTCGTTGCGACGCATTTTCGACGACAACCGACAACCATAAGGGGAACGTGCATAGACCTCATCTTCGCAAACTTCACAATGAAAACTCTTCAAAAGCAACCCCTGACGCTACACTTCACCGATCACAAGGCCGTCGTCTTCAAAGTGCACCGACGCAAGGAATCGCACACGTTCCCTAAATAAACACGCAACCACCACATTCTCCGTCTTCCCTTATACATTCTCATAAAACATTTCAATAAAATTCCCGCTCAAGCTATTCATCTCTCCGCTGCTTCGCATCCACACATGCTTCCCTTTAGCGGGAGATGGCGAATTTTTTTTTAACGATGCGTTCATTCGCGGGCACTGCAGTAAATTATGCGGCGTCAATGAGAAACAAGTATTTTGTTGTCCTGAATCAATACTCACTGTGAATATTCATTAGCATGCTTCGGTACCTTTCTATTAAATAGCGAACCTCTCTTCTCTATCATCCCGTTGTCTGCACATGAGACGGTGCTTTCAAAGGCACGGCCACAGTCTATATGTAGTGGTTGAGCCGTGGTACAGAACGACATTTACGTGTGTACTTGATGACGCGAAGAAGTGAAGTCATTGTGAATTCGCGAAATACCAGGCAGATATTTCAAAGCAGTTCCAATTAGTTCTAACCTAATTATCCATTGATTTGGCTCAACAACAGGTTCTCCTCCAACGATGTATTCACATTGTTGACCAATGCAACGAATAAAACACTGAAGACACTTTCTGGAGCTACCACACAAGAAATTTCACACGTCATTTATGTCTAGTGCGTAAACTTTGTCTGCCTTGGTTGGAATTTTAAAAAATTCCCCATCTCCCGCTAAAGGGAGCCATGTGTGGATGCGAATCAGCGGGGAGATTAGCTTGAGCGGGAGAAACGCAGCGCTGCACAGGAGAGAATGAAGCGCGCGCGCTCCGTCATTTTCATACCGCGGAACTGCCGTGGCGCCCACAGCGGAGTATGCAGCTGTCACACCACCTGTCGTGCGGGCCGCTCCATAGAGGATTCCTAGAGGAAAGGACAGGGGGGGGGGAGCGTAGGAGAGGAGAGAGAGGGGCAGGGTACGTGCATGCGCTGTGGGGGTGTGGGACGCGGGAGCCGCTCCGTAGAGTAGATGATTTCTAGAGGAGAGAGGGGGGAGAGGACGCGCATGCGCTGTGGGGATGTGGGACGCCGGAGCCGCTCTGTAGAGTAGAGGATTCCTAGAGGAGAGAGGGGTAGAGGACGCGCATGCGCTGTGGGTATGTGGGACGCCGGAGCCGCTCCGTAGAGTATTCCAAGATGATTCCAAGAGTAGAGGAAGGGGGTGAGCGTACGAGAGCATAGGCGAGGGGACGCGAATGCGCTGTGTGGGACGCGAGGGCCGCTCCGTAGAGTAGATAATTCCTAGAGGAGAGAAAGGGGGGAGGGGACGCGCATGCGTTGTGGTGGTGTGGGACGCGGGAAGGAGGGACGGAATAAGCCCCCTCCAAACACATGCAAGCAAGATCAAGGAATGGGGTCAACCTGGGCGACAGACACCACCTACCTAGCCATTGCTAAGCAGCCTCTCTGTGCTCTCGGCCATGACTCAAGGAATGGGGTCAACCTGGGCGACAAACACCACCTGCCTAGCCATTGCTAAGCAGCCTCTCTGTGCTCTCGGCCATGACTCTGATGACTGTGTTAGGGTTGACGGCCTTCATATTACTACAGTATTCTGGTTCGCATAATGGGTGCTTCCCTACTTCATGAAAGTGGCCGGACGCGGGACGGGGGAGGCGGGACGCCGGATGGACAGAGCCCCGAGCATAAGATGCTTCGCATCTAAAAAATGTTTTCTTCGAGTGAGAACCGAACCCAAGCCTTCTGCGTTTCAAGCAGTTCTTCTACCACTGAGTCACTCAATGGCTGGGGACTGCTTCAGAAAAACACTATATAAATACCATGTAGTGAAATAAGTTTTCTGAACACACATAATGTTGCGTAGCGGAGGTGTGGGAGAAGCGTAGGATCGCACCAGGAGTCGATACACGTAAATCGCGAATAAGCGGGTGTTTTAAAGGCCCACCAAATAGAAAGTGTTCAGACAGGTTTAGCCATCACCAACAAAAGCATCAACAATCTGAGCAGCTGCATAGGTTCCCATGTTGTCTTCTGACGCGTATTGGGCTCTTCGCTGATTCGAAAAAATAGGAATCATGGCGTAGTGGGCACTCGGCAATTGTACTTGCAGTAGGCATTCTAGGAATGTTTGTAACGGCCAATATTACGAGCACAGACGTTCGTTTCCTTACGGCCAGTTTCTGGCATCCACCCAGAACCGAAGCCAGGCTTCCAATGGAAAAAACGATGCGCAAGAGACCCGAATACGCCATCACTTTCTACTCCTGAAGGCGACACTTCAGCGTCCTCCAATTTTTTTTTCTCAATTTATTCATGAGAAAACCTTCTACCCTCTAATTTATGTGAAATCTCTGATCGAAATAGCGTGCTCTTTTACCATGGCTCCTGGCATTAGAAACCTCTGTAATAAAACAGCGCTTACATGAAAACGTTGCATACATCGCTGGTAGAGCAGAGGAAATTACGCAAAAGCACATCTTGCACATCGAGTAATTTATTAAGGAAAGGAAAAAAACAGCGCTTTAATGACGGGGATAAGAAAGAGCGACACACGATGCGCTACTAACAACAAAATTTTATTGCGGCGAGGCAGTATACAGAAAAGCAAGCCTCAATAAAATTTTGTTGTTAGTAACGCATCGTGTGTCGTTCTTTATTGTCCCCGTCTTTTAAGCACTTTTTTTCTTTTCATTAGGCAATACTAACAGACGCAACGTCGTTCGCTATTGGAGTATAATTTCGCTGACGTGAAAAAAATTCTGTATTAGAACGGCCAGGGAATTCCGCTTCAACGCGGGGATCGTCAAGCACAACCTAATTCCTTTGTGTCCTAGTTGTTGGAGAGCTGTTAACCACTTGTAGCCATAAATTCGCTTTTGATATTTTACTGTGTTTATGGTGCGAAGGCCGAGAGGATAAGCACACGAAGCATAAAAGGGGAGCCAAATGCGACAAGTGAATATAGGGGTATCCACACGGGGGGAGACATCTTCTGGAGAGAAGTGTAGATTGCGAACCACGTGACAAGGACGTCACGGAACAGCGAGTGGGCATGAGCCCTCGGGGCCTTCTCGGGGAAGACGGGGACAAACGATCCCCGTGCGGTTGGAGAGAAAGTGGAATTTTGGGCTGGTGTTTTGCGCAGTTTTTGCTACTGCGGCCGCCGTTTGTTGTTGTTGTTGGGTGTGTTGGTCGCAGCCACGGTGGGCGCGATGACCAAACTGACCTATGATGCAACTTTTAGATGTGAAGCATCTTATGGCGAAGTTCAATCCGGTGGTGGTGTGCGCCGTGACCACCCTTAATGCGCATGCGCAAACCCTCTAAAAAATAAAAATAAAGCACCTCCTCTCCCCCCTCTAGGCATCCCTCCCTGCGGCGACCACGCCCTCACTGCGTATGCGCGTCCCCTCCCTCTCTACCCTCCTACGCTCCCCCCCCTCTCTCCTATAGGCATCCCTACCCGCGGCGTCCACACCCCCCACTGCTCATGCGCGTCCTCCCCCCACTCTCTCTCCTCTCCTACGCTCCCCCCCCTCTCTCGCCTCGCGACGCCGACGCAGGCAGCGTCTGCTACCGAGTTTCTTGGTTGAAAAAACCGACTGCTCGGGCTGCACAACCATTCACTGGCGACCCCGTATATATGGCACTGGATCTTGACCTGCAACTTAGTGCCGGTGGGAGATTTCTCCTGTGCGTTGTTGAACAATAAAAGTTCGCAGCGTGCGCGTTAACTAAAAGCGGACTGCAGGTCTCTGTGTCTAGTCGGAGTCTTCTGTCTCTCATTGCCCATTAGGAGCGATTGGCATGTTCCAGTAGGAAACACCGGTCCATCACTACGTGATTTGCGCCTCCCCAGGTTTCTCTCCTGCGCAACGCTGCGATGAGCGCCAGCGTCAACGCCGCCGCCAGTGTAAGCGTTAGCGCCCGCTGCTTCGCATCTACACATGGTTCCCTTTAGCGGGAGATGGTGTAAATTTTAGAGCGCAGCTCTTAGGTGCCCGTTCCAGTGGTGGAGCGTCGCTTGCTCTCGCAGTCTACATAGTCATCATGCAGCAGGCTCCATCTGATTATATACGTAACTTCAACGCTATGACGCGAAAAGCTTTTAGGGCTATACTGAGGCAATTTATAGGCATTGAACACAAATTCAGTGCCTACCTGAATATCGGCTAATGTAAGCTATCAGATATTCCTACATTATGAAACCGCTGTACATGAAAAAAAAAAATAACAGGCTGCCGGAAGTGCTATTAATGACTTAAATCCTCACATACGCTCGCGGAACAAGGATTTCATCTTTTTTCCTGCATTGATGGTTAATTCTGCGTGGTGCTGACAGCACTGATCTCTACAGTTTCATGGCAATCCGAAAGTTCGATAAAATCTCTATAGAGATCAATGTCAAGCATCCAGAGGCAACATCTCGTCAGATCACTTCATACGAAAATCACAGCCATATCCACAAATGTTGGAGGAGCTTGCTCGGAGATGATCAGGTAACCCGCGAATCCTCCGTACACATCTCCTACCATCATATATAGACGTGACAACGTTGTTATAAATACATTACATGCGGCGCTCGGGCGCCAACGCAGGTTCTTGGCGGAGAGCCCGAGCTGATGCTGCGTAGCGAGCCCGCCATGCTGGTGCCTTGACTTCTGCGGTGTTCATGCGGCCGAGCGGTAACGAAGTGTGTTCACTGCGTGAGCTCCCGGCGAAGAGTAATGAAGCGCACGTGCTGAGAGTGGTGTGCGACGCCTTGAGCGGCACTGCCATCTAGTGAGCATTCTTGAAATCACCGGAAAGCCGGCGCCTTGAGCCACGTGTATACGCCGCCGCCGCCGCCACCGCCGCGCCGTTGCCGCCGCCGGACAAGGCGCGAGCATAAGAAGCTTGCCGAGCAAGCTCCTAAAAAAACTATGCTAGCTGCACTTCCTTTTTAACACAAAGCCGACCAACACCGAAAACTGCTTTATTAAATTTCTATGACTCAACTACATGACCAAAGTCTCACTGAATGGAAGCAATGTTTACTTAAAATTTCTAAGAAAAAAAAAGTCGCGACAATCTGCTGGTGGCCAAAATAAAGGGCAGATCAGCGCCGATATTTCTTAAGTGGAAATGCTACGTTCATTCTACGAAATACAGCAGCGCATTTCCCAAGAGCCTAATCTTACCCTTGGCCGTTACTGACAAGCCCGCAATGTACTTTTGTCGCCAGCCAGTGGCGAATAGTAGAAGCAGCAACAAAAATTAGGTGCATCTTCGAACCCTGATGGGATGCGAAGCAGCAGCGTTGCGCACGGGTGGCGTCACGGGTTGAACGGCGCTAACTCGGCAGGTGTTGCGGGCGAACGGACGAGGCGGCAGCTGCGGGCGCTGCGGCGAGCGCGCGGCAGGCAAGGGAGAGAGTGACGTCAGCGCGCACTGCGAGGGGAGCGTGACATTAACGCGCAGCTGCGGCGTGACCTACTTGGCACCGCTCCAATACCTGTGGCGAGGCGAGCGCGTTGCGGCGCGTTCGTACGGACGCACGGAGGGACAGCGTTACACAGGCTAGTCAAAGAGCTGCTTCGCATCTAATAGTCTATAGTCTCGTAACACCGACCTCCCTCCCCCCCCCCCCAGTGTTAGTGGGCGAATTTTTAGGGGGTATCTCGCCACAGGCCGACGTCACTTAGCTCCGCCTTCATACACTGTAAACAGAAATTAGCCCATATGGGCGTTTTTAGGAGGTGATACGCCCTTTTTCCACCCAAGCCCAAGATACCAACTCCCTGGGAAGGGGGTAAAATGGGCTAAAACCGCTATTTTACCCTGATTATCAAAAATCAGAAAATATGGGAGTTTAACCGATGTAAATTGGGAGTAACCGAAAAAAGAATATTGACGTGGGGCAGAAGGGTGTATTCAAATACGCCCATTTGGTCAAGAACTAATAAGCAAACAGAATCGTTCTCAGCCTCAGCGTCAACTTCTCAAAAGTTACTTCAACAGGCAAGTTTTAAATAACCCGCGCAGCGCCAACGCTCTTCTTTTTCGTTCGTGAGAAGCGCGCCTTTGGACTCCGGTGTATGCCGAACCGCCGAACTACACGCACAGCGGAGGAACACGTCAGAATCTGGACATCGGAGCGCGGGAAGGGTGCGTCGTTCCGTTCGTTGAGGCAGCCATTTTGATCGGCGGCGGTTGTGCAGTGCGATTCATACGAAGTTGTCGGTGTTATCCTCAATTTTGAAGCCGAGGACACAAGGTAAGTTATTCTGAATGAACTTGTGCGTTATTTGTTGGTGTGTGTGCGCGCTAGTGCAACTTAATCAGTTGTTGAAAGGCTCGCGGTGTAGTCAGCTTCGAGATGACGGAAACACTTGTTTGCTCCGTGACACTACGTGTTTTGTATTTTGGAAGCGAGTACTTTTAATAGCTGTGTGTGAGCGGAGGTGAAAATCAGGAATGCGTAGAACTATACCTGTGATCGTGTGACCGTACAGCCGCCCATTTATTTAATTTGAACGCGCGAGCGTCGACCGCGCAGTCGATAAGCGCCGTATAACGAAGCATGGCGGCGAAATGAACGAGAACACGCTCGTGTGCCTGCCTGATGAACATTCCTGTGCAGCTGCCTTCCACCAGGCTGTTCCGGGAACCGCACTCTGGGACGCCGGGAATCGGCGCTTATTTTGACTCGGTCGTGGATGCTCACGCGTTTAGGTTCAAAAAATGGGCGGCTGTACATGCAAAGATAGCGCTGTAGGCAACGTATATGAGCAGTTCGATTGGCGAGGCCGCCGTGTGGTAATCGCAACTTCAGATCACCACGGGCATTGGATTGCTTTTTGTCTGTTGTTATTTTATGCTGTTAGCGCTCGGTGTTTCGTGCGACGGCGTGCAACACACGGCGAGAAAATTATTGCAAGCACAGCGAGCGTAGTTAAGTTGCTGCAGCCTGCGACCACTCAGAATGCGTGCGGTTTCAATAATTTTCATCTCACTGAAATTGCCTATAAACGATAAGATGTTTTTTTTTTCGCAATATTCAGCTTTATTTTGTTTTTCTTCTCAAAGCGATGCGATACGAGTAGGTGATACTTAGCTGCGATTTTAAACTTGCGTTTAGGAGCATAGCGTACGAAAGGTAGGGAGGTCGCCTCGTCTGTTTGCAATATACGTGTGCGCGCGTGGTTGTACAACGATCAAATGAGCACGAATCAGCGATTCTTTGTTGCATGCAATGGCTGCATGGTGCATGTCGCCTACTAAGCCACCACTGTGCTGCCGGGTCCCATGCTGCTTCTTGTGCAGGCAGGGTACAGGCGTGAGCAAAAGTGTGCAGACCACGGGATCGCGTGGACGAATGCATCGACGCGCTATCTAGCGACGTGACGCCTGCTGCGGTGATGCGCCGTGCCTGTGCTGTACAAGTCTTGTTGTCCATAAATATGCTCATTCCTAGAAACTGAACACGAGCAGTACTATGTGTGCATTTTGACGTTCACAATAAATATTCTGTCAGTCTTCAGTCTGTGTGCTCTCGTAGTGCATAAGCGGGAACTTTCAAAAGTTCCTTTTTTCTTGCTTTGGTGTTTCCGCCGTAAATAAGCCCCACCGTAGCTTTAACTCGCTTCTGAATTTTTAAATTGCAATCTTGCAAGAATGCTTGGCCAGAGGAAATTATTTTGGCTGCAATGGTTTCTCCCACTCAATACCAGAAGTACTCCCAAGAAAGGTAAGCTAAAACGCCCTAGATTCCACCTATTTACTCCGAAATTAAATTTAAAAAAAAACACAAAAAAAAGAATGTGGTCACGTGAATACTCCCGTTATGCCCCCTTATAACGCCCAGAAGGGGGTAAAATAATACCTTAATTACACCGAAAATGCTCCCAAGTAAGAACCATAAAACCCCGTGTGCCGTTCACCGCGGGTTACAATGGGAGTAAAGTTTTTGCCCAACCTACGCCCTATATATGCCCCTCCATGGGCGTTTTTATTTACACCCATCTTGTGGGCATAGAAAGATGTACAGATGGGTGTGATCTAGAGGACAAGCCAAAAACTCCCACCTGGGCGTTTTTCTGTTTAGAGTGTACCCCGCGGATTTCTGCCTTGTGTGAATAATACTCAAATGTATAATATGACCTTGAAACACCTTCGCAGATCGACCTTCTGTAGCGATTGGCATAGCTGATAGTTGTTTCTTCTATTTCCGTTCTTGAAATATTCGTAAGTCTTGTAATGGAGACATTTCATAGCGTAAGTGTATAAGAACGCCAGCTTCTCGTTACCTTTTGCAAAAATACTTCAACATATTATTCAAGCATTCACGCCATCGCATTTCACACTCTGTGAAAGCCATACATTATTATTCAACGGGCACAGTTCCATTTTTATAATTAACAAGCATAATAATCGTGGCGTAACATGAACCACACGTAAGGAATAAACTTTTGCCCATATACTGATTTCGAAATAAGACACCTCCTTTATCACCACGTCAGTGTTCCGGTATTCAGGGGTACTTCGTAATATCGAGTGTTCTATTATTGGGCATAGAACTGCGTAGGCGAAGCGCTCCGAAAAAAGCCTTCTTATTTGAAATATTTCGTAGACCACAGAAGATGACAGGCTCTTTCCTATTTTTTTTTACTAGGGCTGGGGGGGGGAGGGGGGAGGGCACGACGAGCGTATTTTCGGGGGGGGGGGGGGAAGCGGGGAACATATAAGTGTTGCGTTGACAGTGTTAGCTCCCTTATCTTACCCCCCCAAAGGCGCAGCACCTGCCCCACAAATGGGAAGAACAGCGTCGCCATCAGTGAAACGATCACTATTGGTCACAGATACCCTCCAAGGGGCAACCTGAACACAACTACCAAAGAAATAACAAGGGAAATAAATAAATATTGAAGCTCTGAAAGACGGTGGTTTTAGCGCTTTATTCATCACACAAATTGATCAACAAGTAGAGTCAATATAATTCAATCGTAACACAGACGCATACAGCAACAGCAGCGATTCGTGGAATGCACGCACGCTAATGATACAACGCAAGTGTACACTGGATACTACAGGCTACAATCCTCGTAGAATCAGAAGCTTAAGCCACAATTTTATGGGATATCTGAGTTGTGGGGAGTGCAGGAAAAAACTTTGGCAGCACACGGTTCGCAATCATTGATCACGTGCTTGGCGAAACGCAGCATCACTGCAAATCGATATAATATTATATGGGTGGTGTCGAGTGTGAGGCAGTAGAGTTTAAACTCGGGATTACATCGTGGCACATTTTGAACGCGTGCAGTTAGGTGCAGCACCAGAAGTCAAAACACTGAGCCGTCGGTGTCAACACACACAAGGATAAGCGATAGCAAACATTGAACTTCAACTTGTGCCTCACGACTGCTCTCAACTATATGATGGTCAGTCCTGAACCGTAACATCGAGTTAAACCTTTGTCTTTGAGATAGATAGATAGATAGATAGATAGATAGATAGATAGATAGATAGATAGATAGATAGATAGATAGATAGATAGATAGATAGATAGATAGATAGATAGATAGATAGATAGATAGATAGATCCTGACCTGCGTCTGTTCATCTCTTGTCCCTCATGCCAGAATTCACGCAGTGATTTCCGATGGGCGAGAGCCACTTTTTGTAGACCAGCACGATGCATCAGTGGAAGGCCAAAGTGCTAAGCTCTTACCGATATGAGCATATCGAGACGACGGGGCAAAACGCAGCGGTCATGTGTTATCGTCGACTCGAGCAATGACAAAACCCCGACCTCTTTATTTCAAATGCAAGTCATTGTCCTCCTCCACATAATCTATCTGCAAAAAAGTTGTTGCTGCAAACCACTTAAGCAGCAAGAAGGATGAATTCTGCTCCATTAACAGCATTGCTTTTTGGCCTGATCAGCAATTCAAAAACTAGGAGGAGAAACGAGACGCCCCACAAGGCGGTGACGACAAAGAAAAAAGAGGCGAACTCGCATAATTGAAGGGGTCGCGTTTCGATAACGTTTTGATCCTCATAGTTACGCAAGTGCTCCATTTTTGCAAAGTCCTCCGGCTGACGAAGAAGTGAAGTTTCAAGCACTCTTCTGATAATATTGTCGAAAGCTTTCTTTCGCGGGTAATCTTTTCGAACGAGCAGTGACATAAAGAGCATGTCCAATGCTTCCGTGGACTCTACAAGTCCGCGCTTTAAATGAAGCAGGTACCATCGCGCTGTGCTGTACATAAAGCAGATTCGATCTTTGCGATGAGCACAGCGCATGCAATCGGGAAATCCAGGAACCTTCAGAGGCGTACTATCGCTGTTTCGCACAAATGCGATGTGCAGTTTGCGATGAATGCGGTCCAATGAGAAATTTCCTACTAAACGCGCATCCAAATAAGTGTTTTCCATGACACATGGCAGTACTCTGCCTTCGTCCAGTGCGCGTTCAAGTTTTTCAATGTTGTCGAGCTGTTCTGGACTCGTACGGAGCGTTACTCTGGATGTCAGCTCTCCTCGGAAATAGTTTGAAAACGGCAGGATGCCGATCAGCCACAGACCGCACACGAAACCGGACACAACAGCAAAGCGGCGGGCTCGTGGAACTGTCGAGGACGTTCCATAGAACGAGGCGAGAAGGAAAGTGAACGAAACAGTCACTGAATCACACGACCAGTCTCTAATACGATCCACGTCCGCGGCAACCAGTACAAATAGTGCGAATGACATTGTCAGCGCTACAAGCAACAAGGCCACCTTCGATTCCTCTAGTATCTCGTAGAAAGACAAAGGCAAATGAGCCTTCCGTTTTGCCCAAAAGGTTTCGTACCAGAATGTTATCACAGGAGTGTTTGCAAGAATACGGTGATCTTCCCAGTTAATAGAAATTATGCTCCCAAACACGTCGATGTTGCCGTTAGACATCTGCTGGATTACATCGCTTCTATCTTTGTAGAATGTTTTTCTTACTGTCACGTTACGTCTCGCGGCGGCCTCGAAAATGATGTCGGCCTGCCAAGAATGACAATCTGGTTTTCCGCCAATGTTAAGCCTGACGTGATTTACGCAACCGACGCGAATTTCGGTGTTCTCCAGGGTAATCGGTTCGTTGCCATGACGCAAATTGTTTTTGCTGTACACAGGGTTTAGGACAGGGAGCATAAATGTGTTTTTCTGGTACACCTCATCTGTAAGACACTGAATGTATTGAAAAGGAGCTTGAATGCTGTGCGCGCCCGTCGAGTCACCCCCGCGTCACTCGTGTCTAACACTATCCACCTTGCCCAGTAGTAATGTCCCTGAAGACGAAGTAGTGGACAGAGGCATTTACCGGCATCGTAACCAAGCTCAGAGAGCAACATGTTACTTTTCAGGTTGTGCTCCGTATTTTGTCTCAAAAACGTTTTCACCTCTGTGCTCGGCAGAGCCCACGTCGTAACACTTCGCGACAGATTCCTTAACCATGTTTGATCAATGGGGTGGGAATAATTGTTGCATGTTGCAATTGCAACTTGATCATTCTTTGAGATGTGCGAAAGAAGCAAGTTAGCGTGCCCATTTTGCTTCGATGAAGGTGCCAGTTCAGGGCTGCTGTTTTGGAGCAATACTGCGAGAATAAATATATTTGCCTTTGTGTATAGGAACATGATATCTTGGCGGCTCTAACAAGCTCTTTTGTTACTGAAATAACAATACTTCAATACCTAAAACACGTTTTTTTTTCACTGTCTTCCTTGATACTATTTGGCCTTACATATATTTTAGCCTAAGTCACATCAACTAGGAATTATGGTCTGAATTCATTCATCACGAAATCACGCGGCAAACAAGTCAGAAATTGTTCAGCTCGTAGCACACTTTTGGATTGAATGCTGTCGCACTCTGGCGTATACTGCGTTCCAAGGTTCTCCAGAATGTAGACCTGTTTAACACTGGATGGTGTTAGCACAAATGAAAGTCTATTTCATTAAGAATACACAAAAGATTCGCATACGCAAACAAACCATAGGCGGCAATGAGACACGTCATATTTTGACACGGTATGCGCCTCTGACACTTGTACGTTGTGATTCAAAAAAAGTCCACGAATGATGAATTCACTGCCAGTACTTCGTGGCAATATAGCGGAATCAATTCATTTGCGATAGAACAAAAATATCCTCACAATGCATAGAAAAGACGTCCATGTCTCCTTCGTTGATAACGGTTCCAATCAAGCGTGGTAGTAGCGAATACCACCGAATTTGCTAATTTTATACAAGAGTTCGTTATGGTCACGCAGAAGATTTCCAGTAAAAAGCTAGTTCTTCACGCCACACTTACGAAGAATGTAGAAGATCCGCGCAGTTCACAACTCCCAAGGGCAACTCTCCCACTATGTGAGCTGCAGCATTTATGCAACCTGGAATTATTCAGTTACATAGTGATACAGAAAGGGAAAGCAGCTGCTTATCATATTGCCGAGCCAAGGCTTCAACAGGTTATAGCAGGAAGACACTACGTGTTTAGGTCGACGCTGTACTTTTTCTTAATGCGCATATTCGGCAACGACATCATGCATG
>JALIZH010015574.1:0-43117 GCA_030522465.1 Rhipicephalus appendiculatus
CAGGCAATCTGTTTCTGCGCTGCTCGAGGGCCTGGTGCCAGATGAAACCATCGACATCCGAGTGAACCCGCGGAAGAACGTCATGGCGATCGATGTCTCGCGTGCAACCGCACTGAACACACTGCGAAACGTCACAGCGCTGGATGGAATGAACGTCCGCTCCTACATCCCAGTGGGCTCCAACGTCGTCTCCAGCGTCATCTACGACGTTGACGCTGCGATTCCCAGCTCCGACTTGTGTGGCCTGGTCAAACCAGCCAACGAAGCTACCATCATCGCCAAGGTTGCTCGTTTGGGTACCTCACGCTGCGTGAAAATAAATTTCAAAGGCGACTCTCTACCGTCCTATGTAAAGGTGGGCCACTTCCGACATTACGTAAGACCTTTTGTGCCGAAACCACTGCAATGTCACAACTGCATGAAGCTAGGCCACGTGAGAACCGCATGCATAAATAGGCGAGTATGTTCTCGCTGCGCTGAAGCCCATTGCGCCGACAATTGTATAGCCAATGTCCTGAAGTGTTCCAACTGTAATGGACCTCACGAAGCTTCCTCAAGAGAATGCCCAAAAATGAAGAGGGAAATTGCTGTATTGAAACAAATGGCAATAGACCATACATCACATCGCGAGGCTGCCGAAACCATCAGAAAGCGGCGACATCGGCGCCGAGATTCTTCTAAGAAAACCAATGCATCTGCATCTACAGCGCCTCTTGAACGCCCTGCTTCACTGGCTACCTTGTCAACCACTGGAGCCTTCACGGCCTGTACAAATTCCACTTGGCCTACATTACCGAAGCCACAGTCCCACGGATGTGTGACGGCCGGCGTAAACGACAACACTAAGGAAGGCATGGACACATCTGACGCAGCTTGGCCTTCATTGCCGAAGTCGCAGGAACATGCAGAGTCACTGTGTACTTCGGTAACAGTGAACACTGAATCAACGACTGACCAGTTGCCTGAAGACGACAAAGCAATCGTCACAGTTCTTCAGTCACTCCTGGACACTCTTTCCGTGATCGTCGGCAAGCTCAAATCACCATACGCTCAGTCCGTAAAACAGGTGCTGGATGGTCTACGTCCAGTACTCGCGAGCCTTCAGTAGGCACCATTACTCGTCTACCTACAGTGCTACGTCATGCGTCCGAGATCCTGCGCTCAGTACTATGGAACGCAGCAGTGTTCTTTGTATGCTCTTTTCTATCTATCTCCCTATCTTTTAATCCCTCCTTCCCCTTCCCCCAGTGTAGGATAGCAAACCGGACGCGCGTCTGGTTGACCTTCCTGCCTTTCCTTCCTTTTCCTCTTCCTTGTCCTGTTCAGTTATGTGCGGGTCAACTGCACGGCAGAGAGCCAAGACGTCTTGAATGTACATCACGTACGGCTCTGTTGACGTCTGCACGCGAGTCGACAACGCCCTTTTCGCAGCGAGTTGGTGACCATCAGGGTTGCCGAACAATTCTCTTATCTTCTCTTTGAACATGTCCCAACTTGTCAGCTCAGTGTCAAAATTTTCGTTCCAATAAACTTGCACAGAATTCTTTGCCATCATTTGGGTCGCGTGCTTTTTCTACTGTCCCGTTTTTTGCGCTGTTTTTTCCTTTATGTAAGTGTGTTTCACATATTTCTTTCAAATTTTCTCTACTCGGTGCTGTAGACATCGAAGCAGCTAGCGAGTGGAAAAAAGGGTGCAAAAAAACGTCGTAAAGTGTAGTAAAAGGCTCTTGAATGCGCATTAATTTGCTAATAAAATGTACGCAATAGAAGAATATTTGCGATCGCGTAGACGAAGCGTCAGCATCACAATACTATGCGCTCTGACACCGCAATGTTATCACAATAATCAGAAATCCATCACGTATGCGTCTGCGTTAGTGTTTAAGACCTGCAATTTTACGTCAACGGCCTAGAGCCTATATTTTGAAAGTTTCTCATGAGTACGCAAAAGCATGCTTAAATATATTTTGTTCACTCCCTGTTTTATCGCGAATACGAAAACGCACCTTTGACAGTTTGACGAAAATCCTGCTATAAGTACCCTACATTATGCTCAAGGCAACATTAAACATAAAAGTAATGTACATAGCTGAAAGTGGACCTTTCGTTCTAATAGACATTTGTTGAATGAGAGTCATCTCAACTCCTGCAAGCGAACTCCGAATTATTATGTTGCTTTTTGCATTTTTCAATTTGATATGTGCATTTTTACTTCGTTTCTTTTTTTGGGGGGGAAGGGGGGTAACAACTTTTTTTTTTCTGCAAAATTATAGTAATGCAGTAGCCAAGGTTATGTAAACCTCAACTTGTCCAAAGAAAACCATTTAAAACAGAACAGAACAACCATCTGTGTTCGGGTGTGGGCAGCGCTATGCTCCTGTAAACTCTAACAAACAATTCGTCACGCCTTTAAATATTAGGAGTCGTATTGGGGTGCCAACATGATTTACTTAGTGGTCTTTTTTATACATATGCAAGTAGTGGACAATGATTTTGGCTATTATCTGAAAACCACACTGTCTACTTTTTTCTGACATCATTATTCCTCCTCAGGTATCACTTGGGTGCAACATGACGTGTCTAGACGAAGTACCTCAACCGTTGCCTGATGGTGTGCTCTGTACAGTAAGTTGCTCATTAATTGATCGCATATACACACCAAAGTATAAGTACCTATTTATTTATTTTCGAAAGAAAATTTATATAGTATTGTTAAACTTTTAGGCGACATGGAAACTCATGAAGCTTCCTCAATTTGAGTCAATCGAGATGTTTGCCGGGCGAATAAAACATATTTTGTGGCAGCTGGTGCGAGTAAACCAGCCATGTTTCATATGAATAAAACGGGTCTTAAAGGGGCCCTGCAATACTTTTTCTGCGTGGCCAGAAAACGCTGCCGATTGGTAGTGGAAGCTCCAGAGAACACGTCAGCCAAACATTCTCGCGCAGCACATGGCTTAGAAATTTGCAATTCTTTCTCAAAGTCAGCTAGAAATCCTTCCCCCTTCTCTCGACAAATGATGCCATATACCAAATGGCCGCGCTATAAACAAAAAATCGCCAGGCCTGCGCGGAACTCGCAGCACAGCCACAGCGAAAGCTGGGAGAGCGGCCTTTTTTAGAGCCTTTTTTAAACATTCTTGGTGCAACTACAACAACCGCACTTGCATGGTACCCACTACGCCATAAATCATCATAATTTTTGTGTAGTGCGGAAGCGTCTACTATTCCATTATTCTTCATCCTTCAGAAAAGCGCGGTACCCGCTGCACTCTTGTAAAGCATTATGTGCACTTTGTTGATGCCGTGGCTGAAGACGATGAAGAATTTTCCCTGGGGCTTTTGTAATGCGTTGGAGCATTGAACGACCCACTCGTTACGCAATTCGATTTGTGTGACTGCTGGTTCTTATTTTACTGTTCTAAAACGCTTAACAACACACGTTAACGCGATTCCTTACCCGACATGAAGCCTGCATAGGGTCAGTTTGCACCGCAGTTTCAAGCAGCGGCGTAGCTCAGTGGTAGAGTGCTGGGCTGCCAGGCAGAAGACCCGGGTTCGATTCCCATTCGGTCATGGGTGTTTTTTATTTATTTAGTTTTTTTTCTTATTTCGTGCGATATTGGTTACGGACACCAGCAGCGGCGGACAACTACGGCGCAGAAACGACCCTTGTTGTGATCTCGTAATAGCTTTCGCTGTAAAAGTCTATGGCCATTGTCAATTGGAGCATCGTGAGTTGCATAGTAACCCAGGCCACCGCGGGGAGACCACCACGTGCCCGCTTGCTTGCTTGCGATCACACTGAAAGTAAGCCCCAGGTTTGAATGAAGAAAGTGCCCAAGGTCGTGACGCCCGCTGACTAAAAGACGCATCTTCTTGCCCGCTTGTTACCTCCCTCCTTGCATAGCTTTCAGCGCGCACGCTAGTACGAAAGCACAGAGAACGCGTATCAAGCGTGCGACGGAACCCTCGAACTGCGCTTGTGCTTGACGGGTTCTATAAATTTGGCGGCAGTCGATTCGTGAGGCAGTAAGCTCTGTTATAGGCACCCGTCAATGCAGTTTACGAGGTGCGACGGTAGCGCCAGAACACACAGCCTAGCGAGTAGACGCAGCAAAATCGGGTCCCCCCACTGCGTAGCCTAGCGAGTAGCCCCAGCAAAATCGAACCCGCCAGGCACAGCTGCATCTTTGTTCAAGTGGGGGTAGGGGGTCACGGGTGATTATGGACGCACCCAGGAAGCGTGTGTTGAAACGGCTGCCAAAAGGGAGACACTTGAGCGCGTCGATGTGGTATGCGAGCGTTTCATTTTCTTGGTATCCCTGGCGGTTGGTATCGTCAATGCTGAGGCGGCCCACAAGAGCTCCATCGCGCCCTCTGGTCAGTGACGGGTGCCTATAGAAGCTTCTTGGCGATGACATCGATAAGTGTTCCAGGACCCCTTTAAACAGTTTGTCTTAGATAAAAGCCGTTAAAAAATTTGCCCAATCCCTATTCAGCCAATAAAATATTAGTATAGCTTGCACTGCAGGCGCAAGGTTAAGAGTCCGCGGAGCTGATGGGCCGCTAGGTAGTCCTGGTTGTTGCTGTTTTGCATTGTTTGCAAATTTTGTCTTTCATTCATTTCTATCTTCTCACTGTTTCTTGCATATGCCTTTTTGTCTCTTTTTATTTCTACATCTTTCTTTATCTCTTTCTCAATTTCTTTCTCTTTCTCAGTCTTTGTCTCTTTCATCTTCTACCTTCATTTTCATTTTATCTCTTTCTCCCACTCTCGATTGCTTTCTCTCTCGTTCTCTTATTTTCTTTCTGCCTTTCATTCTCTCTAATTCTCTCTTTCTTTGTATGCTATCCTTTCCTCTCTCCCTCCACACTCTCTCTAACCTTCTCCACCAGCTTGCTATACTACACTATACAAGGCTATGCTATGCTCTGCCAGCGTGCCTCGATAGTCGAGTGGTAAAGACGTTAGCCTTGGGATAATGGGTACGTGGGCTCGAACCTCGCCTCACGAAGAAATTCCTCCCTCTTAGAAGTTCTCTGCTTCTCTATATTTCATTCTGTCTTTCTTTCTTCCTCGCTCTGTCTACTTGTTTTCTCGCCTAGTAGAGTTTTCTAGCCCCGCGACGGAAATTCGGCTCACGTGTTCTGGGAGCAAAGCAGTAGGTGAAGCAGAGGAGTATGAGAACGTGTACCGTGAGGCACTTTTCGGCGGATTTCTGCGGACAAAACATTTTATGACCGGCTTAAACATGCCCGCTGTCAAAATGCCGCTTAAGTGTCGAATATTTGGCGCATTCATTGAAACTAAAAGGTTCATTCTCTATACTTCGCACTTTGCTTACATATACGAGGCCCTTATACAGGTATAAATACATTCAGAACGCTCCTTTCTCGCAAGTAGCGTTGGGAATCATACGAGTGTTTTTCTGACATTTGTAGAGGAAGTCTGAGAATTGGACGCTGCGCATATAGCGGAGAATCACAGAGAATTTTAATGCGAAGCATTTCTTAGCGAACTTCGGCGACTTTGAGCGTATCTATCTATCTATCTATCTATCTATCTATCTATCTATCTATCTATCTATCTATCTATCTATCTATCTATCTATCTAGCCGCCTACGGCTTTGTGCTCTCCGGGCCGTATCGTTAATGGGATTTATACCAAAATTCGTATGGAATAACATAACTCTATGACAAACAGGAGTGACTGGTCATATCATGAAAATCATGACTAACTTGTCATACCCTGTCATGACAACTATGATTTACACGCCATAACCACAGTGCTCCCGAGGCCATTTTCTTAACTTGATATATCCAAAAATCGTACGATGACACATTTCTGCATGACCAACATGAATGACAGGTGTTAGTATGAAAATCATGACCTGCATGTCATGTACAACATGATTTACATGCCACGCTCATGGCGCGCTGACGGCCGTTTCGCTAGCTTGATATACACCAAATTTGGTATTGCGTGACGTGACTACATGACGAACATAAATGCCAAGTGGTAATATGGAAATCATGACATGTCATGTGCAACATGACTTGCATGCCACGCATGACACTCTCGTGGCCGTTTCGCTAGCTTGATATACGCCAAGTTTCGTATTGAGGGACGTGACTGTATGACGAGCATAAATGACAGGTGGTAATATGAAAATCATGACCTGCATGTCATATACAACATGATTTACATGCCACGCTCATAGAGCGCTGACGGCCGCTTCGCTAGCTTGATATACACCAAATTTGGTATTGCATGACGTGACTGCATGAAGAACATAAATACCAAGTGGTAATATGGAAATCATGACATGTCATGTGCAACATGACTTGCATGCCACGCTCATGACACTCTCGTGGCCGTTTCGCTAGCTTGATATACAACAAAGTTCGTATTGAGGGACGTGACTGTATGACGAGCATAAATGGCAAGTGGTAATATGGAAACCATGACATGATAGGTGCAACATGACTAGCATGCCACACTCATGGTACTCCCGTGGCCGTTTCGCTAGCTGGATATACACCAAATTTGGTATTCAGTGACGTGATTGTACGACGAGGATAAATGACAAGTGTTAATATGCAAATCATGACATGTGCAACATGACTTGCATGCCACGCTCATGACACTCTTGTGGCCGTTTTGCCAGCTTGATATACACCAAATTTTAAGGAGAAAGCCTTTAATGTCCCATGCTCACATCCGTCCGGTCGTCCGTCCGTCCGTCCGTCCCTCCAGCCGTGCCCTGGCAGTTCCAGGTGGGCGCCGGGGCGCGCACACGGACGCCGGTCGCATTGGACGCTACAGCGCTCGCGCTTTGCTTGCGTGGCGTCACTGTGCCCAGCGTCTCTAATCATGCAAGGAGGGAGACGCGCGCATCACGTTCCATTCTGACCGACCCCATCTCAGTGGGCACAGGCATTCGAGGAACGCACTTTGGAATTGACAAAGTGTCCGTCAATTTAAACGCTGGAACGCGGATGGCGTCTGCAGGATGAGCAGAGTGCGAGAATACGAACGCATGAGTAACGGAGGCAGATTGGTCTCGCGTCTCGCTGCGATTCGAGGTAAAAAATTAAGCGAACATAAGTGGCAGGCGGTAACATGAAAATCTTGGCATGCATGTCATCTACAATGCCGTTTACATGATACGTTCATGGTGCGCTTGCGTCCAGTTCGCTAGCTTGATATACACCGAAATTTGTATTGCTCGATATGACTGTATGACGAACACAAACGACAGGTCCTAACATGTAAGTAATGACATGCATATTATGTACAGCATGATTTGCTCCTTGCTGGCTGCTTCGCATCACATCGATTCCCACAGTGCGTGGGATCTGCCGGTTTTATCAGACGGAATCAAAACAACCGAAACAACATGGCACAAAACGCCCGCGGCTAAGTATTGAGACCATGACAAGCCCACACAATGCCTCCCATTTGATTGTATCAATGAAATTATAGGAGGAAGAAAAAGTTTGCCTCAGGTTCGGCATACAGGAATTACAAACAGGAAATTAGGCTTTGTAAGTTCCCAAGGGGATGCTTCGGCAACGCAAATGAAGGAAAAGTTCGGCAGGCGTTACGCACTCTAACAAGATAAGGCCAAAGCCTGGGTGCATTCATGTAAAACAAATTAGCCGGAACCAGGAAGTACAAGTGTTTGGCATTAAATGGATGCTTTGAACGTCTCATGTGATCACTTTTTTCTTTGCATAATATTTTTAAAGGTGTGGTCTGGGTGTTCTCGTGATCGCCTCTTTAACTTTGTGTAAACCAAAATTAGTATGGGAGGGTAAAAGGGTGTGGCGAATATGTCTGACTGGTCATGACAACAATACCGTTAAAATCCCGTGGCATACACCGACAAACCCTATCCTGCGGAAACGTTGCCGCACATACCCGCATACCACGTGCCGTGGTATGCGGGTATGCCCCACAGGTGATTGACAGTTTGTATCTCAGGAACAGCGAGAAAAGACACTCGTAATTTAAATGAGAGACCATTAAGAAAAAGTGACATCGGCAGCGTTGACCCGATGAAAGAAAAGAATAAATATCATGGTTTCAGCTGGAATCTAACCCAAGTATTCTACGTGGAAATCAAGTATTCTACTACACAGCCACGCCAGGTCCCGAACTGCTTTGAAAAAAGACCCTATGCAGGCGTAATGTTGATGAAAGTTCAATTGTGATGGCAGTGCTGGCGATCTAACTTGATAAACATTACATATGTAATCCCATAATACAGGCGTCAAGTCGGGTTACGTCAATTGTAGTTAAGTGCCAACCACTGAAGTTCGTCTACGTAGCACTATCGAGGCCTACTATCCTCGCAAGCACAAGCGATACGTATCAGCTTACCACTTCTGGTGGTGGTAACATCTATGTTTCTGTTGGCACCGTTGCTCAACTTTAAACAACTTGTTATATAAAAAATATATGTGACTCTTCAACATATGTCTGTGCGTACAACATTTCTACATATATTTAGTGCCATTTAGTAACGTATCACTAAATGAAATATTTAAACAACAGTCACCTTCCCTGCGCATGCTTCGCATAACTTCGATTCCCATGGCACGTGCGATCTGACGAAGTTTTCTTTCTTGTTTTCTTTCTTTCTTTCCTTCTCTCTTTCTTTCTTACTTGCTTTCCTTCTTTCCTTCTTTCTTTCTCTTTTTCTTTCTTTTATTTATTTCCTTCCACCGCATTGCCCAATACTTCGTCCTAAATGTCTCCTTCGTCAAGGCCCGCAGTTGAGCCTTCATTCGCGTACTTACCACTGCAACGCTACTGTTGATACAGCTAACAAGAGTCACCTGTTCATATCCAGGCTATAATGAAATGTAGCAACTTGAAATGACAAGTGAACAGGATAAAAGATGGGATTGGCATTTCAGGAACGGTTGGTCACCCACAAGCGCACGATCAAGAGAGCATGCATTATTGGAAAACGGCATATACAAATACGCATGTGACTGGCGCACATTCGAGGGTCGCATTTCTGTACACTCGTCAGCGTTGGGTTTTCTGCGTATGACGCCGTCACTGAAATCTACTTGTTAGCTATAGAAGGTTCGCAAAAATATACCTCAAATTCTACGCTACGAACTTTCTCTACGAAGTCATTATTTACAGTAAAGACCATGAAGATGAAATCACGTCTTGTGACGGCGTGACAAAGTCTAGAGGCATTTTCTGCAAGCATGCCAACTCAAAAAATCTCCTGAGTCGGAGTAAGTTGAAGGTGTACTGTTACACTAAGTATATTTTGTAAACCCGTTTTACGTAACTCCTATGCCATCTGCACAAGAAGGACGGGTCTTAGTGTACAAACTACGTTAACGATAATTGTTCCTGGCTGGCCTGAACACGTAAAACAATGTGCGGGGGGTCGTTCACTCTGTTTTGAGACGAGAGGCCGAATTGAAACTTGCATGTACGTTAAATAGGAAAATAACCACGGCTTATATTACTCAGCACACTATAGATTTCATTCGGTGAATTTAAGTGTAACGCCTCCACTTATCATCCTCTGCCTACAGTGGACAGTTACCAAAACATTTATGGTAATGAAACTTAGAAGGCTGCAGGATAGGGCGTGTTGGTACAACATGATTATGAATTGAAGTCAGCGAAATCGACAGGAGGGGACAGACGAGAGGACTCTGTGTCCTCTCCTCTGTCCCTCCTGTCGATTTCGCTGATTTGAATTCGTAATCATTTATGCTAATGGTCATTTTCCCACAATGCTTCGTACAGGAAAGACCCACGTGTTGTTCTCACCTGTTGCCCGAAAGAAGGTAGACTCAGTCGACTAAAAAATTATTTTGTGAGGTTGTATCGTTAATGGCACAGGCGATTCGATGACACCGCGTCCTAAGCGCTTTATCAATTAATCGCGCTTCTACATGCATTGTTAGTAGAGCTAGAGCGAACGGTAAATGACGTGCTATATTTAGAAATGAGGTGTGTAACAAAGCTCATACGAGCAAAAAGCAGTTCAAGTATAAAAATTCAAAGGTAAGATGCCTATACCAGCTAGATGTTAAAGTTCCTAATATCACATCACAGGTGTAAGCTCTTGTACAAGGAGGGAACAGTGGGAGAATGTGGAAAACGTGAGCAATGATTTATTAGTATAAAAGGCTGGCTCATCAATTAGGTAACTGTACTTCTTCAGCGCCCAGAAAGACTGATTTCAGCACTAGGCAGATTTTTCTGTTGGCCATTTTGAGGACACCACTTTTTTCACCACAGTATCGCGCAACCTGCATTAGATAACAAATAACCAAATGACGGAAGAGCGAATGAAAGTGCGCACGAAATGAGGCGTAAAATGAGCATAATGTAAGGAACTTGCTACTACCGTTACAGGCCAGAAATGCATATATGCCAGTACCACATGCTTCTTTCAATGTACGGGTACATGGCCATCGAATGGCTTCAACAATGTACATTTGTTGTAACTGCATGTATTCTTCACCATCTTGACTATTCTGTCAGTAAGCTTTCCTATTGAGGAAAAAAGATTTATTTAGAGATAGTTTTCTGCTTCGTGACCCCACTGAAGCACTTATTTTACTGTTCCGCAAATCAAGGAGCTTTCAAACAGCATTACATATAAAATCTTCATTTCCATGGTTTTATTTTGCTGTTGTCACCAACGAAGTAGTTATTTAATATATTCTTAATAAAGTGTATCATATGCGTAGTCAGAGTGTAGGTTGGGTTGATCCAATGTGTCTTTGAAAGAGTGACGGCGAGAAAGACAAATAAAATACCAGGTGGTTAGCCAGAGGAAATATCAGGTTGGCTACCCTGTGCTTGCGAACCTGGAAGGGGGTGTGACACTCTTCTCAGAATGACTGCGAACAAGAGTCCGTGAGGACACTGCGTATGAGCACCGTCCTTGCGCACACGAAGCTTGGCTGCAAACAGTTACATTTTGTCGTTCAGGCCGTTTTCTCGAAGAAACTCAGCAACACCCTCCTCCGCGTTCGAGACCAGTTTGGCCAGTGCCCCAGACTTTTGTTGTCTGTGAGAGGGTGGTTGTCTAGCTGGGCTGTTGTGGTTGGGAGGACGGCTGTTTTAGAGTTTAACTGGGCGCACTCTCAGAATAAAAGCGCGATTCTTTTGTTTTGTTTGTTTGCTTCTTTGTTGGCACCCGCAGAGTTCACGCGCGGTTGTTTTCTTTTGCTTTCGCTTTTGCTTTCTACACGCAGAAATTAAGGCAGTATTTTTTATATCTAATGCACGAAATACGGACACAATTTTGGCACTAGATTCATTAGCTGTTGGATAAGTGCAATTGGGCTCTATAGCCTTCACTTCATTGCCAAAAAAAAGTTTTCCGCGACTATAGAACGCATAATTTTAGAGTGTCCCACGTTCGTTATGCAGTGAGCACTGCTCATCAAGAAATAAGGACTTATTGGACTTACGTGCTCGAGCTTTGATGATTATCTGTTCCCCGCAGGATGGGCTACTAGGCGTCACCAGGCTCATCGAGCACTACTAACTTTCTTAAGCAAAACAGATTTTGCCTTACCTTAATAGACGTCAAGTGGTTTTTAGACATCGAGACACATGGCAGCGACCACATCCCCAGTTATCTCACCATCAAAGGCTTCGCTAGCGGTCGACCACCGAAAACCGTGCGGAGGATCGATTTTTCCGCATTCACTACCGATATCAAAGGCGCTTGTCAAAATGGCTTGTCCTGTGGCATTGAGCAAGCGATTAAGGATGCCGCGCAGAGCGCGATGCGCACGGTGACATGCTCTTCAAGGCCCTCAGAAACGGACGTGGAGTTAGAGCGACTCCGCGTGATTCGTCGGCGTGCGGAGCGCAGATATCGACGCACAAAATCCATTCAAGATCTACGGATAGCAAGGCGCATGCAGAAGAAGATCCAGCGTCGTATGGACAAACTAGAGTGGCAACGGTGGGCGAAGTTTTGCGAGTCTCTAGACCCTCGCCAACCCATCTCTCAAATATGGCGTACCGTGCGCGGCCTACGCATTTTTCCCGAACAACGTTTTCCGTTTAAAGCCTTCGCACTTTTCCGACATAGAAAGGATATCGAGGTAGCGGAAGATTTTTGCAGGAAGATTGCAGGCCCATCAACCAGCACAGGAGCCCTTACTGCTGCTAACACGCCACATTCACTAGGCCCGTGCATGGACCTGCCTTTTTCCATGGAAGAGCTGGCTCTTTCATCATGCAATCGATCGTCGTCGCCTGGGCCGGATGGCATATCATACCGCCTATTATGCAACCCTCGGTGACCTTGCACGAAGCGCTTTGCTGGACGTGTTCAATGAGTCTTGGAGAGATGGAACAGTCTCCAGAGAATGGAAAGCAAGCCGTTTGGTTCCAATTCTCAAGCCTGGAAAATCACCTCTAGAGCTGACGTCATATCGCCCAATAGCGCTGGCTAGTTGCGTAGGGAAACTGATGGAGCGAATGATCCTCGCCAGACTCGAATGGTTCCTAGAACGCTATAGAGTATATCCAGACGCCATGGCCGGCTTCCGTCGCCTTCGTAGCTCCATAGACAATGTCATTGACCTGGTGACATACGTACAACACCAGAAAATGAGCAGACGGCTATCTGTCGCATTATTTTTGGATGTCAAAGGAGCATATGACAATGTTTCTCACGAAGCCATACTCGACGCCCTCGAGTCGGTTGGTTTGGGTGGGTGAGTGTACCGCTGGATCCGTTGCTACCTACATATGAGAACATTGTTCATGCTAACTGATGATGGGCCGACTTCTGAGCATTACACACACCGTGGCGTTCCTCAAGGTGGTGTATTGAGCCCCACACTTTTCAACCTTGCTCTCATCGGTCTCGTGGAACGCATACCAGATTCCGTGCAGATATCTATCTATGATGATGATATTTGTGTTTGGACGTCAGGGAGTAACACGTCCTCAGGTACGTGCGAGGCTCCAGAAAGCAGCGAATTCTATATCGGCGTACCTCAGAGAACAAAACCTCGAGATTTCTCCTGAGAAATCAGCGCTGGTTGCGTTCACGTGGAAGGCAATGACGTCATACCCCATCACCATCAATAGACAAAATGTTCTGCTACGCAAGGACACACAGGTTCTTGGGGGTCACCATCGATCGAATCTCTCTGCTGGAGTCCCCATGTCGCCACTCTAAAGAAGCGCCTAACAGCCACAGCACAACTTTTCAAGTTCCTTGGTGCAAAACATGAGGCACGTCAGTGCACGCGATGTTGCAGTTACACAGGACGCTGTTTCTGGGGTACCTGCGGTACAGCTTGCCAGTTTTGACGAACGCCTGCAAAACCAGTGTACGCACAATCGAAAACGCCCAGGGCCAGGCACTCAGAGTTTGTCTTGGATTGCCACGCTGCACATCAACAGCGGAGACCATCGCAATCGCCAAAGATCATCCGGCCACAGTGCACATTACTCTGGAGGCGCTTAGAGCGCATATAGGCACCCTTGCTCGCGCCCCTGCCCACCACCTCACTTCACTTCCAGAAGACCGACCGAGTGCCCCCTTCTGTAAGAGAATACTGGCTTATCGTGACTTCCTTCCAACAGACCACACGCCTCCGGAACGCATCCTGACACCCCCTTGGTGTTTGGGCCGACCAAAACTGCGCTTGACAGTGCCAGGGATCCGCAAGAAGGCGGAGCTCTCGTCGCCAGCTCTGAAACAGTTGACTCTGCTCATGCTGCACGAAGTATACAAAGACCATATTAAACTTTACACGGACGGCTCGACAACTGTTGGAGGATCTGCAGGAGCTGTGATCTTCCCAGCAAAGGCCGAAAGCATCCAGTTTCGAACGTCACACAAGACGACATCGACAGCCGCGGAGCTCGCGGCACTCCGCAGGATCGACAGAGAAGTTCCACTAAAGTGCACTATTTTTACCGATTCGAAACCAGCTTTGCAGTGCCTTCGAACTGCTCTACGTCGTGGGCCTCAAGACCAATTGGTGCTGGAAATACGACAGCTATACCATCAGCTAATAGACAAGGGGCACGATGTAACTCTTCAATGGTTACCAGGTCACTGCGGCATCACTGGTAATGAGCATGCCGACGACGCAGCTAAGAATGCTCATGAAAATGGCCAGATGGAACCTATTCCACTATCAAGAAGCGACGCAGCAGCAAAGAATAATATGCTCGCTCATGATGTCGCAAGGTCTATGTGGAACACGCCCGGTTTTCTCCACACCCGTCTTCACAGCCTGGATCCATGTCTACGACTTGAAATTTCATCTGGCCTACCCCGATCTGAGACGACCGTTCTCTGCCGCATGTGGCTTGGGGTGTCGTTTACGAACGCCTTTGCTTGCCGCATCGGATGGGCAGACAGTGCTGCATGTGAACATTGCGGCACTGATGAAACCATTGCACATGTTTTATGTCAGTGCCCTCAGTACAGCTCTCAGAGACAGTCCCTCGCAGCAGTGTTTGCGCGACTCGACGACGAGCCTCTTTCTGAGAAGTCGATATTGAAATGCCGGGGAGATCGAGCTTCACGCCTGAAAGCGACGAAGGCGCTGTTGAAGTTCCTGCGAGCGACCCGCCTCGTTGAACGCTTGTGACACTCCTGTGTTTGTGTGTGTGTGTTTATGCTTCCCTCCCTCTCTCATTCCTCTCTTCCTTACTTTTCTGTCTCCCCTTACCCCTTCCCCAGTGCAGGGTAGCCAACCAGATATTTGATTTCCGGTTAACCTCCCTGCCTTTCAGCATCCCATCTCTCTCTCTTTTCCATCTGATTAATTACTTGTGTTTACGTGTGTGTGATTTCTTTCCTCTTATCTTTCCTTTCCTTCCATCCCATCTCCTTTTCCTCTGTTTCCCTTCCCGAAGGAGCAGGCAGGCGTTTTGCCCCTCTAGGTGGCAACTGTCAGCTGTTCCCTCTCTATTTCTCCTGTGTCTTCGTGTTTTCTGTGTATAGAAACCATATGAAATAATAATAATAATAATAATAATAATAATAATAATAATGATAATATAATAATCATAATAACAACAATAATAATAATATAATAATGATAATAACAATAATAATAATAATAATAATAAATTTCACTCGCATTATTTTCTTGGCTTTAGTGATTTGTTCCAATATGTACACTGACGTGACTAGATCCAAACATTTCATTTTCGTGGGGCACCTCAACATAGGGTTAGAAGGCATATCATAGCCGTGTATATTATTGTACAGCAAAGGGGTGTAAAAAGGCCATGAGGGTGAGGAGGAGTGATGTGAGGGTAAGGAGGGAAAACGAGAAGGAAAGAGGCTGCAACTCCATCGCAAGTCAAGCTTTCCTTTCCGCCATGGACGTAGAGCAGGCTGTCAATTTAGAACGGCAGTGCTTGCTTGCCCGTTAAAGCGAGTGTCTCTGAAGGGCACGCGAAGCACTGCTCTGCACTTCATACAGGTTTCACGTTGAGTACAACCGCATTCACCTTTTTTTTATTCTTAGCTTCCAGAAGGATATTTGACCCACTGACAACGACGTCGAAGCTGCATTTTCCTCGAGACAGGCTCGTTCACGCTGTAGAGTAAAGATTTCAATCATGGATTGAATCACCTGTGGCGCATACCCGCACACCATCGGAGATGTGGATATGCGGAGATGTGCCACGCATGACTAGTGCACAGAAATTATTCACGAGCGTTACGGGAAGTCCTGATCTTCATGTCATGACGCGCGAGTAATGTTCATCTTCGACTGAAGTCCCCCTGTGCCAATTTCGATGTACACCGAGTTGAGGAGAGAATGACAATAGCGCGAACACGTACGCAGCTAGGTAGATAGAAAGAGTCAAATGGCCCTTGGTTCGCTATAAAATGCTTCGTATTTAAAAGTCCACAGTACGGTGTTGTCATCTAATGAGAATGTAAAACTGAGTCATTGCTATCTGTGAGTCATTGTCCACTCTTGCAGACAGATGTCTTATGTGCAACTTTCTTTTTCGTTTCAGGACGTAACACTTGCAGCGGTCAAAAGCATGCCGAACTACACAAATTTTTCCTGCAGTCTAGGCACGTGTTCCTACGGCTGTTGTGTTGACTTTAACAACACTGCGATCTGCGAAAAGTTCCCTGTTACGTCAGTGAGTTTGGAAAATAAACAATCATAGTAACGCTAATACATTGGGCGCAAGCGAATGATAATAAGAGTTACGATATCGCACTTCTGAATATTCCAAAGCGGCATCTATGTTCCGAGTTGTCATTTCTTCACATCAGCCCAAACGCAGGCGTCAACGCTTCCTAGAAATGTCGAACACAGAATATGGCTTTTTTTTTTAACGCGATATCGTTAAAGACCTCGTTTTCCAGAAAGTCGTTGGTGTCGGCGTCGCCGGTTGTGAGGAAAAAATCATCTTGTCCGTGACCGAAAATCGGCGAAGATTCAAATCAAATAAATAATAAAATTTTCGGTTTGAAGTGTGAATCCAACCCAGGCCGTCTGTGTGGCAAGCAGGTGTTCTACCACGGAGCCACGTCATTGCTTGCAACTGCTTCGGGAAAAAACGTTATATGAATGTCATATAGTGGAACGAGCCTCCTTAACGCGCGTAATATTGCGTGACAGAACCGTAGAATCGCACCAGGCGTGAAAACGAGGGAATTACGCAACGAGTGGGTGGTTTAAAGCTACCCACCCATTACAAAGAGTCAGTTACGCAAGTGCACGTGGCATCTTACGGGCGAGTAGTTCGCCAATTAGCAAAAGGAAAATAATTATGGCAGAGTGGACACTTAACAACTGTACATCCAGTAGAGACTGTGGGATAGTTTGAAATGGCCAATGTCCCGCGCACAAACGCTCCTTTCCTTGCGGCATGCTTGAAGGCAATGCGCACGGGGCCCGATTACGCTATCGCATTCTACTCTTGCAGACGAAGCTCAAGCATTCCCCTAGTTTGTTGCTTTGCAATCAACGCGCTGTGTAGTGCAATTGCTAAGGTTTTGTCTGTCGGCCCACTGATTCACACAGCGATTGCCAACATTGTGCCAAAAAATAAACAAATTCACAGGAGATATCATTCATGTGCTTAAAATAAACGCGTAGTTAACGAAGCCTAACCCACTGCCAAGTGAAATACACATCTATTCGACTCCCTCACGTCTCTTGTTGATCCTGCGACTGATGCCGTCGAAGTCATTGCTAAGTGGAATGTGAGCTCAGAACCTTGATGCCGTCGAAGTCACAGACTTCGACGGCATCAAGGTTCGAGCTCACATTCCACTTAGCAATGACATGGTGCTAGGTGTGATTTACGATGTCGACATCTCCATTCCTTCTGGCGACCTTCCTATGCTGCTCAAGGAAGTTAGTGACCATAGCAACATCGTCCAAGTCTCACGGCTGGGCAACTCGCGTTGCGTAAAGATTGTCTTCAAAGGCGACACATTGCCATCCCACGTGAAGGTAGGCCACTTTCGTCACGAGGTCCGTCCATTTACAACCAAGACCACTCCCAGTGCCACAAATGCCAAAAAATGGATCATGTGGAGCGGAGTTTGCAGGAACGTGATTTGCCCCCGCTGTGCAGAGCCACACAATGCGGAATCCTGCCGAGCAACTGCCCTGAAATGTCCCCAACTGCCATGGATCGCACGAAGCGTCATCAAAAGACTCTCCATTAGTGAAAACAGAATGGAGTGTCTTGAAACAGGTGGTAGGGAACGGCTCAACACACAAAGAGGCGGCTGATATTGTGAGAAATAGACTGCGACACTCGCGTCGGCAACGAACGTCTAGGGCTACTGCTGCCCAACCTGGACGGGTAACGTGATCTCCTACTCCGACAGACCATCAGGTTTCACTTAAGCGACAGTTTCCACCACTGGCCCCACCACCACCGCCCAATGCATCACAGTCGGAGAGCCGAAAAGGTGTAGAGGCTTCGAAAGCTGCGGGGGGAGGTCACGTGGCCCTCACTGCCACCACTGCGCACTCATAAAGAGCCGGTGCAGAATGCCCCGCAGTGTACATCATCGTTCACAGATGATTTACATGACGAAAACCGACAAGTCCTCGCTGTGTTGAGGTCTCTCGTGACCACGATGCGTACTCTCCTCAACGGAATGACAACTCCATCGGCTCAATGCGCACTGCAAGTTCTCGATCCCCTGGAGCCAGTCCTTGCAAGCCTTTTTTAAACATCTTGGGTTCCAGTCTAGTTTTAGACAACCGTACAGGAACTGGTCTCAAACACTTCCCAGTTGTGACTGTCTAAGTGTGCGTGCACGAACGCTGACATGTGTGCGCACGCATCAGTTGTTCTCTCTTTCCTGCTTGCTTTATCTATTATTTTGCTCCCCTTTCCCCTGCCCCGTATAGGGTGGCAAACCGGGTATAACCTGGTTAACCCTCCCTGCCTTTCCTTTGTCTCTCTCTCCCTCTCTCTGCGGCTGAATTTCTTATTAAAGTACTATTCGACATGAATAAGCATTGCCTATATGGTTGGCAATGCTCATTTTTGGACACGCAAAGACTGGACCCAAACTACGTAGCAGATCAATAAAGCAGGAAAGAGAGATGACAATTTAGTCAGATGGCAAGTCAGCCACCATAGCAACTTCACCTTAGTTTGAAACAAGCATTGTTTGTTACTTTGTCTGGTGGAAGCTTGCATATTTATTACCCATTACGAAAGCGCTGCTGTATAGGCGTAATCTGGTAATAATGGAGGTGGTATTGGCGGTGGGGTTGATATTGCTACAGGTGAAGTTAGTGGCTCTAACCTCGCCGGCAACCGCTTTCTCTTTGAAGTCATAATGACGTATCGGTCTTTTTGCAGAGGGGGCTCAAGTACAAGCGTAGGTCTGTAGTAGAACACTTTACTCGCATGCAGAGGCCCCGGGTTCAAATCCCATCCAATCTTGGATATTCTTTTCTTCTCATTTCACTTTTTCTTATTTCGCGCGATAGCGGTTACGGACACCTGCGGCGACGATGGCAGCGGCGTCGGCAGCAGTGGCGGAGGACAACTATGTTCTTGCGGTCGCATAACAGCTTTCGCCGTAAAACATGCCGGGCTATAAGATGGCTTTTAAACAAGGCAGCACCCTTTATGCAGTTTGTGATACGGCTCGATCACCAACAGAAAAAACAACAGCTATATGATGTGACACTCAAGTGCTTTACAAAAAAGAATGTTGTTCGTCAAGCCATGAAAAGTGACCAGTTGCGTTTTTGACAAATAAAGACGTATTGAGATAGTTGTTCTAGACTGAGGCACACTTTTGTTCCACTAGTGCTCATCAAACTGTCATCTACAAATATCAGAATGAAACAAAGACTACGAACCTTGTAATATACAGTGTGAAGGGAAAAACAACACTTCGTGTATTTTTTGTGTTGAAGCGGGACACCGCCATCACCATTTACTATATACGTAAGAGCCTTGGTGGGTAAACGCATAAGAAGCGAGGGGAGGGGGTGGCGCAGGCGACACCGTTCGAAAAATGTTGAATCGCATCGTACATGTGAGCTTTTACGAAAATGATAAACAATAAAATTTCCGCAGATCCAACGCCTTGTCGGAAAAGCTTTCATGCGAAGCAGTGGGCGAGTAATTAACTATGCTGCATTTTTTACTTTTAGCCACGCATTAGGGGGAGCGACCTGTGTAGTAGTGTGTAGTAAGTGTAGTAGTTGTGAGCATTTCGTGGGATTACCAGGAACGTCGACTACAGTAGCGTTTAAAGCTCAACTTATGATTTGACGTCACGTCAGCACTCACGTTAGAGCAGAGACCTCAGCGTATTTTACAGCGAAAGCTGTATATGGCTAGGAGAAACGAAAAGCCGCTCGGCATTCTGTGTCACGAGCGGTCTCCATTGACTGTGCTATCAGTTACGTCGTCCTGAGAGTCGTACCCAAGCTCGCGCGCCATTGGCTGGGCCGTGAGTACGTCGTCGTCCATCCCGTCGCAGCCGCGGTGGCCGCGGCGCCGAGCACGCGCGCATCAGTTTCGACTGAGAGCTTCCACATGGGTAAGCCACGGATCCTACGAACTCCCGAACAACGGACAACTTAGGAGAGCGCCGACAGTGGAAACGTGAGAGAGCTCGCATTCGCCGGGTCGATGCTGCATTCCGGGCTCAAGAACAGGCCCGCGAGGCCGAGTGCCGGCAGCAACTGTGTACCGACGATCCGGCAGCCTTCCAAGCCGCGCTAAATCGCGAACGGGAATGCAAGCACCGGTGGCGGGCGGATCCTGCGAACCACGCCACCGAGTTAGCTCGCGATGTCAAACGCTTGCAGCAACGGTGCGCCGAAGAAGCGGCGTTGCGGGCAGAACAGCGTCGACGTGATGATTGCGGGGAGCGCGTTCGCCGGGGGCGAACGCCCGCTTTCGGCGAGAGTTTCTCCAGCGGCACTTTGGCTTCGGCTGCGACGTCTGTGACCGCCTGTGGTTCGACCACAACTTGGCAACGATAATTCTGGAAGGCTTCAGTGCAGCGTCGGGTTGAACCCACTGCTAAACACCGGGGCCGCGCATTTCAGCTTCGCTGGTTAACCATTTGTACGGAGTGCTTAGGTGGTGATTTTTTTTAAAACAAAGTGCACTTTACGGTGCCACAATGTGAATACAAAAATTGGGGGACCCTTAAGCTTCGCCTTTAAGAGTTAAACGCGATAGCGATATCCCGTCCCTACTGCGTACTTCAATCACGTAGTGCATACTATGTAATGGGTAGTATGGTTTAAACCAGGAGAAATTATGCGCGGCAAATGGGAAATGTTTTCGAACTTGCTATGCACTCACTACGTGGTGTTGAGGGAATACGCGCAGTAAGGTGTGTGCCGTTTGTAATGGGTGGCTGGCTTTAAACTATGGAATCGTTATGATAGTCACATATTCTGACGCCCGATGGCAATTTACGCTTGTACCACGCAATATTCCTGGGATATTACATGTTATATTGCGACGCCGATATAAAGGACGCTTGCGTTTGCGAAGCATGGAGGTTATTTTCACTGCATTACCAAGCAGAGGAAGTTATTTTCACAGTATATCCAAGCAGAGGCATGGCTGTGTGGTAGAACACCTGCTTGCCACGCAGATCGACCCGGGTTCGATCCTCACTCGGACCCGAAAATTTTTATTATTTGTTTTATTTGCATCTTTCTCGATTTTTCGGTCCCGGACAAGATGATTTTTCGCTCACAACCAACGACGCCGACGCCGACGCCGACGCCGGAATTTCTGCGAAACGAGCTCTTTAACGCTATCGCGTTAAAAAGCCTGGCGGCGACGCCACGGTGGCCATGTCGCAAACTAAGGGGGGCAATACACCTCCCGACGTAACGCGGCCGCGCGCGTGCGCGCGCGCGTCTTGGCGACGTTACGTTGGCGAAAACGCGACCATCTATAGTCCGACGCAAGGCGCGACCGGCGCGACCAGCGTCCGTCAGCGCGGCTTGGCGGCAGCCGGCGCGAAATGCAGCATGCGGATGACGTTGCCCAGACTGCACCGCGTCTGCATCTCTTCGTGACGGAGGGACGCCGGGTGTGCTCACGCGCATGCGTCAAGGCAACGTAGCGCGGCGCGCGCGTCGGATTTGTGCCTGGCGTGGCATCGCCGACGTGACGTGACGAAGCGAACGCTGGCGCGCGCGCGCGCGTTGTGAACGTCGGAGTATAAAACAGAGCCTTAACGGCGGTTCCCGGCGCACGAGGAGCACGTCGGAGCCAGCGCTCGCGCTAGCTGGGGAACGAGGCGCCAGGGGGAGGACGCGCTCGATTCCCACAAAATGGGCAGCGCAAACAGCAAGGCACAAGACAGAGGGAATGCACACCACTCAGCCCCATCTCGCCACTTACTTTATTAGAAATAACGCACACTATCTTAAACCATGACCAAGAACGACGTTTTCTTACATCATTGATAAGCAAACATATGCACACGCAAAGATTACCAAAGGTTACAAAAGATTAAAACGGTTGATCACATGCACACTCTTTTACTGTGTAAGGAAACGATTCGAGAAAAGAATTTCATTAAATGCAGTGCTTTTGTAGGAATGTGAACACATCGGTTGCCTTTTTTTCCTCAACAATTTCTCTAGTAGCCTTGGCTGTTACGCCTGAAAATGCATATGGTATTACGAAAGATAGGGGTGCATCCGTGTTATAAACAGTGTCGAGCAACGTGCGAGTACCCTTTGCCTTCCAATGAGCGCTTGTGTTCTGACAACCTTACATTCAGGTAACGAAGGGTTTGCCCAATGTAGACATGACCTCTGGAGAAAAGGAAGCTGGTATAGAGCCATAAGTCTTGAACATTTAGCGACAACAGTGAAACCAGGCTAAAAGACTTAATTTGGATATATTTTTTCATGAAAGAACTCACAAAATCAACATTACGTTTCGAGCAAGTCACTGGAACGGATAGTTGGCATCAGTGTGTGTCGACCGACTTACAAAAAGTATTCGCAAATATTACACAACACAGATCCTGTTTTGATAGACAATTCGAACAAGCCTCATTTACTTCCTCGTTAACTCAAATCGTGGTGATTGTAATAATTTAGCGTCCACGTTGAACACTCGTATCGTAACATACCACATTATGCTTTCATGGAATGTGTTAAACACTTCATTGCCAAGGACAGCAACGAATTAGCCTTCACTAGTACATGAAAAAATCAGTAAACAGAGGGCGTGGATCGAACTCAAACACACCCTATTTACGGATTTTTTTTCATCGCGAGCTTCCACCTTCCCCTTCCTCACGTTCTTTCGGACTTTCACTTGTAGGAGCGGTGTATCTGTGTGCGCTTTTCTCAAGATACTCTCCTTTTTATTTAACCTCAGCCTGCGTAGAGTGGAAGGGTAATTTATATCGACAAAGTTAAGGAATTTGTATTGGATCTAGAGTTGCTCCGGTGTTCATTAATATTGTACAGGCAGGGTAAAAAATATGTATCGAAAATAATCTCGCTGGCCACGTAACCAAAGTGTTAAGGTACGTAGACGATTTTCTAGTCGTTGCGCACAATGCTAATTTGTTATTAACGTCGTCGACGTTTTCCACAGATGTGGGGCTTGAGGTTCACTTATGAGGTACCACAGAATAATAAATTACAGTACTTAGACTTGGGTCTTAAACTAACTGAAGATCATGTTTCCTGGATCTACAATCCAAGATCCGAAAAACCAGTCCTAATCTTTAAATCCGCTCATTGAAAAGTCGGGAAAAATGGGATAGCGTTTTCATTAACGTTTTCGTCCCTGTTTAAATCTTGTTATCACAAAACCGCCGAAAGCTTCGCGAAAAAATCGAGCGTGTAAGATTCGCGCGCTTTCCGGAAGGTGTTATCCGGATGAAGTTCGTTAAACGTCTAAAAGTAGGAAGGCCCATCACAGATAACAATTCCAAGTCTGCAGAAAGTGAAAAGTTAGTTTCATTTCCGTATGTGCATAAGTTGTCGCATGAGCTCAGAAGTGTAGCTGGTCGGTACTGAACAAAAAAAAGTAGCATTTGCGGATAGTCAAAAGGAAGCTGGCCCACAGAAATACAGGTGCGATTTAAAAAAAATTGTACTGTAAAACACGCATTGCACGTGGTGAAATGGTGACTAGTCCTTGCCTGAATATAAGGTTGCTAGAACACAAGCGCTTATTGTAAGGCAACGCGTACTAGCACGTTTCTCGACACTGTTCACAACACGAAAGTGCCCCTATCTTTCGTGAAACAATTTGTATATTTTTTTCAGGCATAACGAACAGGCTATTAGAGATTTTCAAGACTTACTACATCGACAAAGAAGGCAATTGATGTGTAAGCATGCCTTCAGCAGCACTGCATGACAACGAAATTTCTTTCCTGAATCGTTTGATTATATAGTAAAAGAGTGTACATTTGTTCACCGCTTTAATCTTTTGTAACCTTTTGTAGTATTTGCATGTGCACAGTTGTGGCTATCACTGATTAAGGAGACGTGAGAGGGCGCTGTGGGGTGTGTATTCGTTCGATCATGTGTCCTCGGCTCGATTTCACCATTTCAGTATGCACAACCGTAAGGTGTCCGCAGAACAACGCTGTTTTTTCTTGCGGTCAGGGACGTGTAAGCAGCTTTATAGTATGCTATCGCCAAAGCAAACAAGAAAAGGGAATGTCTGGAAATTTAAATCAGTTGGCTTCTGAAATAAGTAGGTGTGCGTGTGCTGGATTTCCACTGTCTGTGGTTTCTGTGCATCTTATGATAGTCCTCTGAGGTGCCAGCTATTATTTACTTAGAGAGAGAGAGATAAATGTTTGATATCTGTCCCATATCTGCGATCGATCCCATACTTCAAAGTGATCCTCTGTGAGCACGCTTAAAGCTAACAGCCGCGTGATTCTGTACACTCCTTGTCCCTAGGAGTTGTGAATTTCATCACAATAACAAATTAGTGATAACAAGGTGGTGTCTACGTACTTAAATAACGCGTAGTTGTTTTGAAAGGAAAGTGCTTAAAAACACTACCAAAAGCTAAGCTACAAAAAAAGTTTTAAGTAAGCATTTCCTTGACGATGGCCACTTCACTGACACGTGTATGTGTAGCCATGCAGCAATAACATTCGTCAGCTTAGGGAGGAAGTTTCTCATTGTGGGTGCTTGCGACTCTCCAGAGGAGACAATGCATGGGAAAACACAAAATTATATCTCGTCACAGAGGTTGACCAAACAAGCACCGTTGCAGACAGAACAGGTCCAGCATGTTGTTATCTATCCTTGTCGTATCTACGAACGAGAACGATAATGGATCTGAGCGCGGAAAACCCGGACGGATCCGCTACCTTATATAGCTGTCGCCTTTATCGTCGCAAGAACAGACGGTACCGAAATCATCAGAGGTGAGAGCTCAAATTTATTCTCATTTCGATGTCTCGCGCAGTAAGCTTTAAGAGCACGTATCCAGTAATCAGCTAGGAACGTTCGGAACACAGTGCTGTCACATCGAACGAAATGACGCTGAAGTAGCTTAGTCGATTTAGAGCCCGTAAACAGAACCACTAAAAATTTTAGACTTACACGTAGCGATAATATAGCCTGAAAGATACGTCTCGCAAAAAGCGACGGTTAAGCATACATTACGAATTTTAAAAATAATTGTTCTAAGCACAGCGCACTTCAAGAAAAATGTCTGTGAAGCCTAAATCACACAAACACCGACACTTGTATTTTTTAGACTTGGTGTTTATGTTTCTTTACAAGTGCACTTCCATTAACAGAATAGTGTCAAGGCAATTCTTCCTCAGCATCCTATACATATATATACATATATATACATATATATATATATATATATATATATATATATATATATATATATATATATATATATATATATATATATATATACATATATATATATATATATATATATATATATATATATATATATATATATATATATATATACACAAACTAAAGTGACTGCGTTTGAAGCATTACCACGCCATTTTGACAGAAATCTGTGACCGTCAGGGCCCGTATTCATAAAAGCGTCTTAAGTTACAAATTTTCGCACGTGAAAATTTCAGCCAATCATGATGTGCGACATATAATTAGGGAAGCCAGGCTGACCAGAGGGAAAACGCACTTGCGAAAGAGATGCTTTGTGAACGCGGCCTCAGATGTCTAGGCAGAATGCTATTGGTCTTCAGCTTGCTTTGGGGAGCTCGAGCAAGTAATGTTGCCGCTTGTCTTGCTGCACGACCATAAGATTTGGTGGTGGCCGAAAGAACGTGGTAGCTTTGAAGATATTCTATTTCCCACAACTCTCGCGTTTGATAAGCTTACTTGCTTCTATCTGTATTCAACTATACATACTGTCTTAATAAACTTTTGAAGTTCACGTTGTGCAATATTACTTCGGTTGCGAAGACCTAGTTAGTCCAATACCAGCATGTCATTAGCTAGATGTTTTATTTCTACCGCCTTCACATAATGCGTGTCAACCAAGTCAACAAAGCAGCCGTTCTTTATAATAAGGTGAAACTGGTATCAGAAGAGCGAAATTTAATATTCCTCACTTCCGGTGCCGCTGTTACTATGAAAAGCGCCAAATGCGGAACACATCAGCATACAAACTTGTTATTCCGAAATCGGCGCGCTTCTCTCACATAAATTTCATACGGCAATCATTACTGCGGTAAGCGCTGTATGAAATGTTAATTACCTCATTGGTAATACAACCCGTTTTGATGTTTGGAGCAAGGATTCTTGGGTGAAAATTACTTTTTATGGGGACGTTAGTAACATCTGAATTTCTACAAACAACAAAATTCGTACACATCTACAATAAATTCATGGCGTTACCTGATATAACAGAAAAAATATTTCACAGAAGCTTGTTTTGTGGAATATCCCATATTTTGGCACATCGTGTAGCCCTCTTTAAGAGATGGATTTGACTGCAATAAAATACAGTTAGCTAATATATGTTTCACTACTATATTTATGATTTAGAACACATTTGCTGTGAAAATAATGCATACGTCTGAACATGTTTACGTCTTTCCCTCTTTTCTGTTCTGAGTGTCACTTTTTTCAAAGTTAATAACTTGTTAGTGAAACGCAAGAGTGTATGGGGAAAAAATGCGCCTTACCTCACACTGTATAAATGATTTTTATGCACTCTTTATCGTAATATTCCTGCTAAGTTTACATGTTTCGCTTCAAGTACTCAAAAGTTGCACTTGAAGTAAAGTTTCATTAGAATATTAAATGCGAAATTTCGTTGGTTAACATCTCTAAACCTTACATTTTCAATCTTTCCTCTATTTCGCTTAGCTCATTTCACAAAGCTAATACAATCATCTGAAAAAAATTTAGTAAGCGTTATCTCTCGTTTAAATACTAACGCATGTTGTTTGATATAAATATTGGGGCAGCTACACATTATTGGAGCGAAGACTGGACACAGTGGAGCCTTCCCCTTCTCCTTTTTCTCCTCCTACTCATCACATCACCCCGTCCTCACCCTCATTTCCCTTTTCTACTGCCGTTATATTCCATACTATACATGGATATTTAATGATTTACCCTCTCCCCTCCTCCTCACTCTCACTTCTCTTTACCACCCCTTGCTATACTATACACGGCTGTGCTATGCTAGACTGGGGTAGGTGCAGGTGATTGCTGGGCAACGCGAGGGGGGCGCACAGCAGGGCTGAGTTTTCTACAAACGCTACCCGGCCTAACCAAAAGCTTCAACACCTCCGCTCTTAGAAATCTTCTTAGGGATACTTACGTTGTTGCGTAGAGCCTAAGATACAGCTGCATGTAACTTACATTGCCTATATATGGGTTTTCAGCATCCGTTGTGATTATATTGTTGCCTAATTTAAAAATATGCTGTATTGCAAACAAACGGCACTGTGAGATTTATTGTAAAACGTAACACTGTGCTTCGACACAACAGATATGCACAGCGCGTTATCAGCCTCCATGAAGAATGAAAACTTTCCATAAAGTTCACAATGCGCCATCTTAGAATTATTTAGTTTCAATATTTTTATAATTAAAACAATGGTATCCCAAACTTTACATGTTACATTAACCTCAAATAACCCAAGAGTTGCAACTTACCATTTGTAATTTCTTGCAACTTTTCTGCAGGTTACTTATAACTAGAAAACAGCAATGATGACGTCGCTATCAAGCCTTGGTCTTCCTTCTCTGCTGTTCCGGTGAGTAGAATGCTTCTGAAGACCAGATGTCGTATTGTTTAAGATTACAATTTCAGCTTCCGGGTGCCTCAGAATCGCTACAGACGTGCTGATAAATTTCTCTCCAATAAAAAATACTAGGGCAGGATAAGACAAGCAGCATTTCACCACTGCGGGGTTTTTGTGTTGGTAAAAATAACCTAAGAAATACGCTAGAATCCCGCAGAATCTGTTGTATTTCTTGATTATCCTGATATGTGGGAGCTCTAATTAACAGTAAGTGCTACCATTCGGCGGCTTGCAAGCAATCAATTATATACAGCTGCAGATATATATAAACCCTACACTTACACCCCTGCCCACTATTTTTCATAGCTTCGCTTTGTCTACCATTAACAAATCACAAGACCTGCATTTCTTGCTTCATATTGCTAGCATTTTTATGAAGTGTACAAGACGTGGTGCTTAAGAAATCTTACTTAAGCGGTTCATCACAATCGGATATTGCAATTTGCGGCCAACTAAACTTGTTTCAGGTGCCCTCAGCGCCCTTCCACAAGACTCAAACAACTTCATCGACATGGTGCTCCGAGACCGACTGCCCGGTGAGGTTCGCAACCGGAACCTCGACCCTGCGCAGATACCGAACTTCGACGTCAAGGTCAAAAAGACATTCGTCACGAACCGAGACCTGAAGGTGGACTTCACTTCAGGCATCGTTCGTGGCCTATCGCAATTGAGACGTCGGGGCGACTGCGGTGCTCCAGCCTGGGAGGCCGCTAACACGACCTTTGGTTGCCACGTGTCTCTCGACGGCGTACGAGTCTCCTACAAGGCAAAAGCCAAGGGCCACAAGGTGCTTGGCTCAACCAACTACGACGTCGACATGTTCGTTGAGAACACCAACTTTTTCGTCCAAATCACAAGCGCCCGATGTAAGTTCAGAGAAATATTTTTCAAACCGAAATTATGTCGCCAACTAAAAATGGCGAGCCGCGTGACAGATGGGACAAAGTAATTATGTTACCAGGGAAAATGAGTTTAAGGGTGTCATTCTGTATCAAATATTAGCGCTGCCACTGCGCGAGTTATTAAGCATAAATGACCGGGTGGGAGTTGTCAGTGCTTGCCTTCCTGAGGGGAGAGAAGATCGTTATTCCGCTATTATAAAGGTGTAAAATGATGTAGGGCATAATTAAACGCACATGCCCTGTCAATGCCTCAACGAACGCAACGCCCTATCTATCTATCTATCTATCTATCTATCTATCTATCTATCTATCTATCTATCTATCTATCTATCTATCTATAGAAGTGTGTGTGTGTGTGTGTGTTTGTGTTTAACAGTCATGCAATGCGAACTTTCTCATTCCTTTTGCTTGCAGCTGTTCCAGCCGTCTTGAAGACCTTAAGCTTAAACTCACTGGAGCTTAAGATAAGCGAGAGCACGAAGCTGGGCCTGAACAACGAGCGCAGGAAGAAGTACCACGATGCGGTCAGATCCCGCATCCAAGAGCTACTCTCTACTCTGCTGTACGGAAGTTTCCGAGAAGCGCTGAACCAAGCTGTTAGGACCGGTGTCGCACCATTCCCCTGATGGTCACCGACACATACCACCCATCACTCACAATTTCCGGCATGCACAACAATAGCCCTGGTCACAAAGGTTGTCGAATAAATATAAAGAAGGTTAACATTTACAACTTGTCGAGGCCGAGAAATAGCACCAATGCAAGGCACCACCGTTGTCTTGTGAACTTGCGTTTCGCCTCTCTGACATGTTTCCTGAATGGACGCTATAGTATTTCGGTCAATAATTAAACTGTAAAATGCAAGCAGTGTTGTCATGTTGTCTTTCCTTGTATTCCTTGCAATGTTTGTGGTGCTCATAAAAAGTTTAGTTTTCACTATTGTGACTAGTAATAGCGTTTATTTGTTGTTTTCCAAAAAATATCATGGCGTGCTGCCAGCATTTAGCTCGAATAAAATCTGCCATTCTTAAGAACTGCCCGCAATAGCACAAAAAAAAATGCATTCATCCATGATCCTGAAGCTCGCGTAAATTTAAATCACAAAAAAAAATTGAAGGAAACTTGGTAAATTCCGAGTGTGTTCGGCGAAAGACTGTGCCCATTCAGGCGGGGTCGGTCAGAATGGAACGCGATGCGCGCGTCTCCCATCTTGCATGAGTGAGCGGATTGTGGCCGGGCTACAGGGGATACGCGTGCGCGTGGGAGCGGTAGGACGCCGCCGCTGAGCCATCATGGGATTACTGAGAGGGTGTAAGGAAGACAGGCCACAGCTGTGGCGACGCAACTGTTGCTATGCGCCGCTATGCCATCACGTGATTGCTGAGACAGTGTGAGGGGAACAGACCACAGCTGGCACCATTCCAGGTCACGGACGAACGGACGGACGCCGCGAGTATGAGCCATTAAAGGCTTTCGCCTTAATAGATAGCATTCACCCTTCCGATGGGCACACCTTTGCGTTCGGTGATGTGCTTGAAGACCTTTCATGGCAGTGAGGTTAAACACCCATTAGCTTACCAACCTAATGAGGGGCATTAATCAGAATACTTCTATCTAAAAAGCTTACGTTCTCGTGCCTATACACTACTGTGTGGCGTCTTTCCATGGTGCGTGCAGTTCACGTAGAGAAGTCACTTTTTAGATACGAAGCAGCTTAAGGCGAAGTTCAATCCGGTGGTGGTGGTGGTGTGCGGCGTGACCACCCTTACTGCGCATGCGCAAACCCTTTCAAAAAAAAATAAAAAAACCTCTTCTCCCACTCTCTCCTCTAGGCATCCCTCCCCGTGGCGACCGCACCCTCACTGCGCATGCGCGTCCCCTCCCTCTCTACCATCCTACGTTCCCCTCTCTCCTCTAGGCATCCCTGCCCGCGGCGTCCACAACCCCACTGCGCATGCGCGTCCTCCCCTCTCTCTCCTCTCCTACGCTCCCCCCCCTCTCTCGCCTCGCGACGCCTACGCAGGCAGCGTCTGCTAGCGAGTTTCTTGGTTGAAAAACTAGCAGTTTCGTGTACGAATAGAACCGATGAGCGAAGCTCCTTAGAAATCGGACGCACGCGGCGTTCGGTGCGCGCAGTGTTTCATTATCCAGGCAACGGAACAACCACTGGGCGGACGACAGACAGGTTGAAACGATGGTTTCGCGCGTTCGGTGGTTTGAGGGGAGAGGGCAGGGAAGAAGAAAGAGGGAGAGGGTGACTAATCTGCCTCCGTTTCACATGCGTTCGTATTCCCGCGCTTTGTGCATCGTGCAGACGCCATCCGCGTTCCAGCGCTCATAAAGCTCATTTATCCTCCCGCGTGACTAGGAGACAACACAGCTGGCACCGTGCCAGGGAGCTTCAACGGTGACGGCGACGGCAGGGTGTCGGCCTAAGGAGCTTCGCTCCTAAAAAAACCGGCTGCTCGCGCTGCACAACCGTTCACTGTCCACCCCGTATATATGGCACTCGATCTTGACCTGCAGGGTAGTGCCGGTGCGAGATTTCTCCTGTGCGGTGTTGAACAATGAAAATTCTCAGCGTGCGCGTTAACTAAAAGCGGACTGCGGGTCTCTGTGTCCAGTCGGAGTCTTCTGTCTCTCATTGCCCATTAGCAGCGATTGGCATGTTCCAGTAGGAAACACCGGTCCATCACTGCGTGCTTTGCGCCTCCCCAGGTTTCTCTCCTGCGCAACGCTGCGATGACGCAACAGCGTCAACGCCGCCGCCAGTGTAAGCGTTAGCGCCCGCTGCTTCGCCTCTACACATGGTTCCCTTTAGCGGGAGATGGTGTAATTTTTAATTGTCATTCTGGACGTAACAACTCTGCGTAGATTTGTCAAAACGTGTTAGCATCATTTTATGATAATGCAGGACACTCTCTCTGTATTTAGTTCTGAAGCTGTTATGCGCGTCATAAAGCGAAGTGTATATTGCGAATTTCCACCGTGCTGTGTGTTTGGGGCATGACAGTCTGATACTATTCTCACGGGCGTATACCTAATGCAATTGAACTAAATTCTTGGGCGCCCTTCATTAATAGATACCCCAATGCTCAGTTCGCTAAATTTAATCAGTTTGCTTTAGAATAAAGCCTTCTTTTTTTTTGCAATGGGGAACTGCAACGGCGAAGCTGCCGGATGACGCAAGGTAGTCGTCAATGGGGAACTTAAAAACTTATTTTCGTCCATAAAACAAAATTTGTAATGATAAAAATTGTCATACGAATGGAATGGAATAACTTTATTAACGTCCTGCAAGGAGCGCACGAGCGCGCTCAGCCTTAGGGCTGCCACGTTGGGACTGAAAGGCTTGGCCTAACAGCCGCGTCGCGGACTTGCTGGGCGGCCCATTTCTGGTCGGCTGGGCTGGAGCTACGCAAGGCAGAATCCCACCTTGCCGAGGTAACATCGGGGTTAGCATCATTTTACGTAGTGGTGCACTCCCAGAGCATGTTTCTTAGCGTAGCCGTCGTGAGTTTGCATTGGTTGCACGTATCATCAGGGTAGATATCTGGGTATATGACATGAAGTATGTGTGGATTTGGGTAAGACTTTGTAATAGCCTTAGAGTGAGCGCCTGAGGCCTGCTTAGCTTAGGGTTAGGCGGCGGGAAGACCCGACGCGAAAAGAAGGAGTGCTTCGTGATTTCATTATAGTTGGATGGGACGTCCCTGCTTTCCATGGCTTCAAATCGGCCAGCATCTGGGCGGTCAGTCAGTGCGCGTGCAGTACTGTGAGCGGATTCATTGAGGTTGGCGGGGCAGCCAGGGATCTGCCCGATGTCAGCAGAATAACTATTTATTTGCTCTCGCGTGAGGTATAATGCTGAATTCTGATCGGAGCACCACTTGATGTAAATTGCGCCTCAATGAGGACCACAATGACGATTTTCTCAAGTTCGTTAGTTTTTATCGTAAAATTTATAAACTTATGCGGCTTGAAAATATGTTTAACACAAAATATACCTTTTGTAGAGTAATCATTCATTACTCAGTTATTCATGCATAACCCAATACTGTAATAGAAAGAATGCAAACAAGCAACGTTTTGGCAGCATTTCTGAAGGTTTATATGGCTGAAATGTTGCAGTAATATTATTGACTTTGAAACCGCTTATACAAACACTTTCCCTTAATGTGTGAACTAACTTTGGTGTTGAAACACGAAACGACACTCTCAAGACAATTACTCTGACAAACAACATTAAAACGACATTCTGCGAAATTCGGAAGGCTGCCACGTGACCAAATTTTTTTTGTGTCTTCGAGATGTCCTAGCAATTGGCTGTTTCCAATGCAGGAAATCAGCACACTTTTCACTGAATACACTTGCGATGTTCGCCAAAATGGTGGGATCTTTCGGCGTGGAATTACTCTTTAATGTAAAGTGAGGAATCCCCTTAACGCCTGTAATGTTGCTTGGTGGAAGCGTAGAATCACGGCAGGCGTCAAGACTTGTGAATTGCACAAAAAGTAAGGGGTTTAAAGGTCCACCAATTGCAAAGCACACAGACGTGTTTTATCATCATCAGCAGCAAAAAGCATCAACAAAGTGGGCAGCTGCGTAGGTTCATGTGTTGCCTTATGCACGCGTAGTGGATACTTCGCTGATTCATCAAAGAAAGAATTTTAACTATACTTGCAGTAGGCATTCAAGAATGGTTCTGAATGGCCAGTGTTACTCGCACAGACCTTCCTTTCCTTGGAGCACTGATGAGGTGTCCACCGATAAGCGCACAAGGCTACCGATTGAGAACGCAATGTTAACGGGGCCCGATTACGCTATCGCGTTCTACTCTTGAAGAGTTGTTCGTTAATTTGGCTTTGTTATTCCTGTTTTATCAGTAGCTTTTGATTATTTTCATGTCATTTCTTTTTTTTCTTGTAGTATTACCATTATGTTATGTATTGATTGTATTGTTATTGTTAATCAAGCTTATTAATCATTGCTCACACGTTCGCATCTTTTGCTGTATTTTTTGTAATTACCCCACGCATGTAGCCATAAGAGGTCCCCCCTGTCAGTTTATCTGAAACTTTGGGACCTCCTGCTGTACTATTCTAACCATGTAACTGAACTAATATATTTAATAAACTTGCCTTGACTTGACTTGAAATTGTTCTGTTTTTTTTTCTCTCTCTCTCTCTTTTGTTTTACTTTTTTTCTTTTTTTTTATTACTTGAATCTTAGCTTTCAAAACGGCAAATGACATCCACCAATGTTTTTTTTTTCTTATTGGCTCGCGTAAAAGAGTATGGAATCTTCACTATGTGCTAATGCGCGCTAAGTAAAGACGCACACTTTTTTCTCGTTCCTTTTTATGGAACATGCCGTCCGATTCGCTCGATATGGATGTCCGAAAGTTATGCCAGGTCACTGCCACTTCATTATTATTGTATCTTTCTGATTATCAAAAACCTAGGAGTTAAGGTATACAAAAGTCGATGTGACACTCGCAACATATTGCGAAGAACAAGAAACTCCACCGCACGATATACTTGTAAAACAATAAAAAATTCATTTCTTTTTGTTTTTGCAACAAGTGCGTCTTTTTCAGCGGATGTAAATAAGACAGCCAAGTAAATCTTAGTGTCCCAGAGCTTTCTTCTTGAAATGCGCATCAAAAGAGACTAAGTAAAACAAATCTGCGTTAATAAAATCTAGGATATTTCGATGAATACCTAGATGTTGAAAAGGGAGGTAATACACCAAAAATCCGCATTTAGCCGTAGTTTATCAAACCGCCAACATGCGCTTTATGCAAATAAAATTACTTGATCTGAAACTCGCGCGTAAGTTTGACTCATGTGCGCCTATACTCGTCACTCAGAAGACGAAATTACACACATGTTGACATGAATCTAGGTTATACATCCATTTCCCTGCAATCGCGCTCGGGCGCGTCCCGCAGGACCTCAATAATTCACACGGCTCATGAAGTTACACTTAGGAGGTACCCATTTTTCCAAGACTTGTTCTGACGTTGGAATGTGGTTGCGTGCCTCATTTTCTACAGAATAATACGCGTTGCGGGGCACCTTCCAAGCCGATTATTTTGGCCGCTTAGGGGCGCTACACAGACCTTCACTCCTGCGTACTTTGCATACAGCTGTACGGCGTGGTATGTTCAATCAATACAAATGAAGAAACAATCTCATGTTCTGAAAAAGGTATCAAAGGCGAACAAAACTACAGATTCAGAGATAAAGAATGCTGTCGTCAGAGCTTATCTCATTTTCAGGTATACTCTTTAAAAAGGCCATGGTAGTCACAGAAATCGCGAGCGGTGTCGCTTCGAAGATAATGCCACAAGTGCCTTCATCGGACAGAGGAAACATTAACTGAAGTAAATAAAAGTTTACCCTAAGCAGTAGGAAACATGTAGTGTCACCTGTTTACAATATTTCTCAAGAAGTACAGCGTCAGTACCACTCGCATTGCCCATGATTAGCTCCGTACACCAAACATACTTATACTTTCCAGCTAACCGCCTACTTTCCTTGAGTGATGCCCCTGTTTTTTATTCAGGTGGTTCGCCGAATATGGTAGCCTACGGAGCCTCATGAACCGCAACACGCGGATTTTGTTCTTAAACTAGTGCGATGAGGATGTCATCGTGAATAGTTAAAGCCATACAGGGAAGGAACTCCAAAAATTACATGTTAACTGCAAAGTGATTCAAGTTCGCGTTCCTGGCAGTCCTCCTGCAAAGGCCGAAAGGTTAAAACCACTCAGAAAAGTGGGGAGCTCGCACTACTAGTGCAAGGCTCGAACCAATCAGCGGAGCTAGTGTTCAACCTAGCTAAGTCTTGCTACAAATGCCGAGCTTTTGCTAGAGATGCTAAGTTTTTGGTAGTCATACTAAGTATGGCTAGACATGTCACGTGGCTACGTGTTACGTGTTGTGATTTTAGTCACGCGACTAGCTCTTACGTGGTTAATGGTGGGAACATGTCACGTGACTCCTCCCTATTGCTCGACGATGGGTGATTTTAGCGAGCGGACAAAATGTCACGGGATTTTTAGTCACGTGATTAGATGTTGCATGACGTTACGTGATTTTAGTAACGTACTAAGTTATTACGTGATGTTACGTGATTTTAGTCGCGTAACTAGTTACGTTATGTTACGCAATTTCACTCCCGTGACTACTTGTTACGAGTTGTGTTAAGTGATTTTTAGAGACGTAACAGACTCGCCCGTCACAGTTTTTGTATTTTACGCCGGACGAATCGGCGCACGTGTTGTGGGAGCGAATTAGAAGTTGAAGATGACGAAGCGAGCGCGTGCCGGTTCATGGTGATGATTAATACTGTTCGCACTATACGGCGCAAAGAAAAGCTTAAAGAGCTCCGCTCCTAATACGCATTTTTCGTAAATGGTGGTGGCATAACTTTGTCACCGAAAAGGGTACTCAAGGACACCCGACTGTTCGTCAACGTGTAGAGGTCACCTCCCCCGTCGGGACGAGGAACATTAGGCTCTGCGCCAAAGAAATCACTTTTCCTTTTCCCCTGCACAGACCTTAATTTTTCACCAGCATTAACCACCGGCTTCTTGCCAATCCCTTGTAGTGGGTAAGTGCCAGAACAGAGGTAAAGCAAGCAAGCAAGCAAACTGGTGACCTTCATTTCCTCAACTGGATGCACACGCACTGACAGAATCGTTTCGTGCCACTGTGAACGCGCTTCGTGCTCTCGTGTAAACAGCTAGCGAATCGAAGAAGAAGAAGAAGCATCGATATGACGCGGACGGCTCAATCGTCGCACCAAACCGTGAGTGTGGTTCCGTCGTCAATACAGACCTCAAGGTCGATGGCTTTTCCGTCCACGACCCCATGGGGCACAGTCGCAGCGACCGACACACGCGCCACGACTGCGGTCTTCACCACCGATGCCCGCCCACTGGCGGATGCGCCGGGGGCAGCCCACCCTGCCGCACCAATCCTCAGCCCGGAGACGTCCATGCGCTGGTCCCAGTCGCGCAGCCGAGCCGAACCGCACGTGCCATCGGTGCAGGAGAGCAAGGTGGCCGTGGACGCGAAACGGCTCGCCACCATCGCTGCACCGTGGGCCGGTTCACTGAGCGTGGGCGCGGCCGTGGGCTACTCGCTGCCCGCTGCCCGCAGCCTCATAAGCACCAGAGACAAGGCGTCTGACGATTTCCGCATCAGTGACAAGGAAATGTTTTGGTAACGCCCCCTTTCCATACGTCACTCGTAACCCAGGGTAAAGAGTGAGATCAAGGTAATAGGAAGATAGGGATGGTAACCAGGGGGAAATCTTTGCGTCAATATATTCTCTACTTTGGCTCAGAAAACTGGGCTTGTTGGGAAATTATTGCATATTTACATGCAGAACAACAAAAACGATAGAGGGAGACAGTAAACCACGACATGAGCGCTGTCCTGTAGTTCACTTTTGTCGTCGTTATCACGTAGTATTTTATCCGTGCAAGTATACACGTGCGAGTATCCATTGTTTGAAATACTGATCGAATAGCACTTGCTATGTTAAAGTCGTGTTTGGTTCAAAAATTCACAATTGTGAGTTACTATTATTTCCTGTCAAGATATACTGAAACATCGAAAGGGAGGGACCAATGAGAAGAGGGCTTTTCAAATAACTGCCTGATGAGCGAGCGGCAAATGCAGTATAGCACTTTCAGCTTGCTTTCGATGATCTTATTCGTCAACTATTAGTTGATTGGGCGTCTTGCTACGAAGACTGCCTTGCTATGAATACCGCTGTTAAGACTATAGTTGTCTCCCTCATATTCAATACTTTTTCCACAGGCGAGCATACGGGCACAAAAAGGAAACAAATGGTTACCCACCAACCACGGGCTATAACACGGCCGATCTTCTCCTGTTAAACATTCTACAACGCTTGTACATCACGTCGACGTCACTTCACTCGCCTAACCTTATTTCACTAACTGTACTATCATCGCACGCTTGATAATGACTTCTTTTCTTCACCCCCCTACAGCTTTGCCGCGCCGTGACCCTGGTGGTCACGCCGCTCATGAACTTCCCCGCTCATCTCTTTACACTATAAATAACTTAATCCACGCACAATCATTGAATGGAATAACCTAGCGTCCTACATAGCGACTGAAACTAATTCAGCGTCTTTTCTAGCTTTGTTACGTGAAAAGTTTCACTTAGACTGATATCACTACATGATGCGTTACGTACGCATCAACACGTTTTGCATCAGTGTGAGTTTATTGTAATGCTGCATCTACCCACTACTAGAGTACTGTGTATATATTTTGTATTCACAATGAGTGTCAAAGCTTCATGTTTGTGTTATACATGATGCTAGTCCTATAAGGAAAGATTCATTCCATGATTTATATCTCTTGCTTTTTTTCCTAACATGTTCCACAGTTCTATTTCGTGCAATAGTATTTATTTTTGTTTGTTTTGTTCCGCTTCTTTTTCGAACGTGACCACCCGCCTATAATACCTTCGTAAGATGGCTTTTAGGAGTATTATAATAAATAAATAAATAAATAAATAAATAAATAAATAAATAAATAAATAAATAAATGCTTTCAGGTTCGACTCGCTTCTCCTGCTGGGCGCCGTGTTCGGATCGCTGTGCGGCTGCTTCGCGGCGCATTGGCTGGGCCGGCGCAGGATGATGGCGGTGGGCTGCCTCGGCTCGTTGGCCTCGTGGCTAGCCGTGGCCGCCGCCTCTGCCGACTCCTTCCATCTGCTCACGGCCAGGGTGCTCGGTGGGCTGTGCACGGGAATCGTGTCGCTCGCGGTGCCCGCCTACATCGCCGAGGTGTCCCCCGCCAGCGACCGCGGAAAGACGGTGTGTATAAGCGTAGCGTTTCGCGCTGAACCTGTTGATTCGGTCAGGCCCAGTGAGCCGCGTAGGTAATGGGGCCCTGGACTAGGGGACCCACCAACCCTTGCTCTTGTGCCCTAAAGTAAAATAGCTTCTACTACAACTTGTTGGTTGGGTGCTTAAGCTTCAACAGCCATTCGCTTCACCAATCTATATTAGAACATCTGTGTGTATAAATATGAGTTGCGTTGAGAAACGCTTGAAGCTGAAACGGTGACAGTTGCCAGGTATGGCCATAGACCGAACAAAACCAATATATCAAATGGACTTTTCGAGGGCCTAGTTAGTGTATGACTCGAAACATTTTTAGACGGCAGGAGAGACGAGGCATGCAATGCACTACACACAATGCCGTGCCTAAATTGTTTTGCGCCGATCGACTATCTTTCGGGATGCCATAAATTTGTCAATTTTGGGAAATGCAATTTATCTTTACGTCCAACGGAAGAAATAAGGCGCAAACGAGACGAAAACAAGTAGTGACAAGGGCGAACGCCTACTAACAACTGATTTTATTCGGAAAAAACGGGAATACATATAGGCTCACCTTTTCGACATCGCTAATCACATGGTGTTCTTAAAAGCGATAAAAGTCGTACATGATGACGTATCTAACAAAAATGAAAATAAGATCAATGACACATGGTGTATAAGGCCATTTCATGTATACATCATTATGTACAATTTTTATCGCTTTTAAGAACACCATGTGATTAGCGATGTCGAAAAGGTGAGCCTATGTATTCCCGTTTTTTTCGAATAAAATCAGTTGTTAGTAGGCGTTCGTCCTAGTCGCTACTTGTTTCCGTCTCGTTTGCGCCTTATTCCTTCCGTGAACATGCACCAACTAGCCCAACAAAAATTTCTACTTGATTATCTTGACGTCCTTCAAATGTTTATGTACACGGCTAAAAATCAGCATTTTTAGCCGTAAAACAATGACGCATTTTCCTGTTAGTATTATAACTCGTCTGAAATCCTCTTAACTCAAGCTTTTTTTAGTTCAACACGACGCGCTTGTTAGGGGAGTCAGGTGATATTGGAACCGCGTTTCTGGCGGGTCATTTCGCCTCCATCGAAATGCGACTGCCGCGGCCGGGATCGAACCCGTTACCTTCGGGTTAGCAGCCAAGCACCATAACCACTGCTCCACCGCGGCGGACCGCTTTCAAGATGTAACGCAGACAGTAGTGCGTTTTAAGTGCTTCTACCCAGTGACTGCGCAATATTTTGACTGCGCAAAACTTTTGTCGTCTGAACGTGCGGCACTCCCTTAAGGACGTTAGAAGGCTATACAAAAGACGGCTTGCTTCCCTTTTTTTTCTTTTTTTCTTCCAGTGCGGCGCCTATCAGATGGGCGTGGCTGCAGGAGTGCTCCTCATGTACTTCTTAGGCAAGTTCTCAGACTGGATGCAGCTGGCCCTGTGGTGCGCGATACCTCCGGCGATGGCACTTGTGCTGCTCTGCATGGCCGTGGAGTCCCCACGCTGGCTTTTTAGAGAACGCGCAACGCGAGGAAGCGCACAAGGTGCTCAGAATACTTCGAGGCAAGGCACTCGAGGCGGACGCCGAGTATCAGGTGAGCACATGCATGTACAGAACAATGGCGCAACGGAGCCCAGTCGTGCTCTGCAGAAAAAAGCGCGTCACACTGGGTGTAAAAGGGGTCATACTGGTATAAAAGAATGTTAAATAAAGGATGAAAAGTGGTATCGATTTAGTGAAGTAGCTTTCGTTGCTATTGATAGTAACAACAATAACAGTGTGACAACATCCATTCCATAACGGAATTAAACAACGTTGCACTCCCTACTTTCCTATTCTTGCGTATAACGTGTCAACGGGTGAAGGAAAGGAGTGGAAATTTAAGGACTCGTTTTTCTTTGTTAGACACTGTCAGTTCTCATTATTATTGTGTCAGCGAGTAGGGCACAGGAAAGCGGCTTCTACGAAAATTCGTCCACAAGATGGTACCCATGCGTGCCACGCGTGTCCTCACTAAGGATCATATTAAATTGCATGGTTTTACTTTCAAAATTTCCATATGCGTATGAGACAAACCGCATTGGAGGACTCCAGATAAATGTGTGCCACTTGGGGTTCTTCAAGCACCGTCTTAGTGTTAGGTGTTGCCTTAAGTTAGAGTTCCTGTATATGCTACCTTTAGGTAGCAGAGTTGCGCATCTGTTTTCCAAACGCCGCTAGCAACCATGCATTGCGGAGAAGCTGATGCACAGGCCACGCCTGGAAAACATGGTCGCGCCGCCGAAAGCGGTTGCCGTTCACCTAGAATCTATCAAGTCACCGTCGTTCACTGTGTAGCTCGTTAGCTACGAACTGGTGCTTTCATTTGCTTTAGATTCATGTCCTTAAGCTTCGACAGCAAAGTATTTACGTCGATTCAGCACCGTTTTCGAAAAACATACTGAAATAATCGATGATGTAGGCGTAGCAAGTGGCGATATGGGCGCTCCCGGAATCTCGAAGGACATGTATTACGTGTTTGTCAGTTGTTTTTCATCCTCCATAGCTGGCGCCACTTGACTTGGCGGCGGCGGCGGCGCATGTTATTGGGCTCTACGCTAGCCTTTGCGTTATCGGATAGACTAAAAAACGCTTTTGTACTCTCGTGGCACAGTCCCGAAAGCAGGTGTTTCTTCTTTCATCGCCGGTCGTTGGCACGCCAGGCCTGTCGACTGGCCATCGCCGACACGCTTCGTCGATCGGCGGCGGGCTTAAGCAAGTCGCCTGCAAAAAACAAAGTGCGGCTTCGCCACATAACTATGGTTGCTAGCCAGGCAAGATGGCGGACCTATGCGCAACTCTGCTCCCGTAGGGAGCATATACAGGAACTCTACCTTAAGTTCACTTGGGGTGCCACCTGCTGAGGTTCTCTTGCATGTGGGCCCCATCGAAACGTCACCGAGAGTTTAACCCACACCCTCGGTCTACTCAGGGTTCTGTGCAATGTAACATCAAAACAATACAATCCGTTCATATAACATAGCATCATAGTAATCTCTGAAACATACAAATGCATATTGGAAGGCGCATCCTTCCTAATGGCTCTTTCAATTTTCTTATGTTTACCATATTTTTTTTTCTCAGTAGTAGCCCATTGAGCAAGTGCAACTGGGCAAGTTACCTTCTATCAGACAAACTCTTAGAAATGTATGTGAGCCAGTGCGACACAACTGGGGCTCTAAATCCTTCAAGGACCAGTGACATCAACTTTACGCATGTCGCGTTTTTTGCGTCAACGTGTAGTTATCGATCCCCAAGTAACGATTCGGTACTGATAATGCAACAAAGCGACGAATTAATATATGTAATAATTATTAGTATGACCAGTATCGAACACAATTCAAAACGGGAGCAAAGCCCGCCAATTTTTAGCGCTGCCAACGCTGCCAAGCGGTCACCTCCCGCGGTCACGCCCCATCTCACCACGTGGCCGCACGAAATGGTGACGCGAGTTTCAGCTCACATTTCGTCTGCTCGGCGCGCACGTGTAGGCATGTGTTCGCCACCCCCATCGTCGTCGCCGCCGTCAAGAGCGTCCACAAGCGACGATGAAAACATTGAAGAATATGGAATCGCTGCTATTCGCGACGTGGTGAATCATTTACGGTTCGATCCTCTTCAGAGTAGTGATTCTGATATCGACGCCCGACCCAGCAGCGACGAGGAGGCAGCTGGAGACGCGCGCTTGGGCAATGCTGGCTGGCAAGCAATGCCACAACTACGCATATGAACGCTGCGTGCTTGTTACGTGTTTGAAATAATATTTCTCTGAACCATACGTTCCATACTGGTGCACTTTGATCGGTTATTGTCATGTTTGCGTCTACCTAAGCATAACCAATATGTCGTAATAACTGGTCAGCTAGTGGATGTCGCCATGTGTGTCAATTGTAATGTATACTGCTCATAGACGGAAACACGACAAGAAAAAAAGTGAAACGCGGAGGCCTGGCGTTTTCATTCCGTGAGCGCGTTGTGGGGGTAGCGTTTCGCAATGGCGCGCCAAACTTTTCGCTTTTTCTCTTATTTGAAGAGCATGATTGCAGCGCACAACGGTTCCATGGCATGCTGGCACGTAATGCGATTGAGATCATAGCTTCGAATAGTCACATTCGCACTCATCACTCCACGACAGTCCACCCGAAGCGGCACAACGAAAACGCAGGACTCACACGAACGCGCTGCACGAACCAAGCAAAACAAAAACAAGCGACGCCGTTGCCAGGCAGCCTGGCGTCGCCGCCAGGCAGTACCACAAGTAGGCACCACGATGAAAACATTAAACTTGTCGACGTCATCGTTACTCGCGCATCGTCACTCAGTGTCTGAGGCGTGGTCTAGACGCTAGCTGAACACGTCAAAATAGTGTCGATGTTGCATGGCACGAACGCGCAGTTGAGCCTTTGCCCGCTCCCAAGCAACCACAGATATCCCTCGGAAATCCGATGTATATCCGTTTCGGCTGTAATGGATATCCAGTGGAGATCC
>JALIZH010015575.1:0-17241 GCA_030522465.1 Rhipicephalus appendiculatus
CAGACATAGAACATATCCTATGGAAATGCCCACACACTACACGGCTTTTCGATCACAACAACCCGGACCTCCTTGAGACGCGTTGGCGCGACGCTCTGGCTAGCTCAGAACTTGAAGACCAAGTTTGGGCCATCCAGCAGGCCCGGGAAGCGGCGGAAAGGCTAAACCTTACCGCGACCAACCGGGTGGCCTAGGCCAGGCCGCCAATCTGCCGGTTTTAAATAAAGTTTTTTTCCACTCCACTCCACACAGAAAGGGAACGCACGCAGCCTTCCCTTTCTCTGTGTCCTGTGGTTTTTCGCGCTGTTTTCCAAACATGTACAACCAATAAGACCAGCTCTCCCCACTTTCGTAACCAACAGTCACGTGACTAATCACGTGTCATGTTCCCGCCAAATCACGTGACACGTGCGCAATGTGGCGAGCCAACCAAAACCGGGGAAGCATAGCGAAGTGTAGCCATGCTTAGTACTGCTAGCAAAACTTAGCATCTCCAGCAATAGCTTGGCATTACTAAAGAAACTTATCTAGCTCCGCGGATGGTGCCAGCCTTAAGCCACTAAAGTGCAGCGCACCTTTTTTTTATTTTTCACATTAGAACAGAACAGAACAGTAGTGGGTACCTGACGAGGCGCCATCTCCTTACATGCAACTTAAGAGATAATTTGATCGGGCTGGTTGATACGGATTCCTGATAGGAGGTTGAGGGAAACGCGCTTATCGCTTGCCTATCTTTGTTCATGTCATTCCCTAAAATTCGCTCTACGGGCTATTTTAAATTGTTGTACTTTTCTTTTTTAATGCGCAGGGTTAATTTCGTGCAGGTTTTTGACGACAAAATGGCCGAGGACCACTATTGGTTCATTCCAATCGCGGTTCACTTCCCACCGAAAAGCGGGGGTCAAAGGGAGCCCCCCCTCCTGCAGCTTTCTTCATTACGATTTCGTCTGTAAACTTAGTCGACAGCTACCTCTTTAAAATGCTGTACATCGAAAAGTGTTTACGTCGACCAGTTTGTGCCACATAACATGATCGGACATGAAGTAAACGGCTTACCATTTGAAGACGCCAACAGCGAGTCGCTAGCTTCATCGTAATAGTACTGCAGAATACTCCTGAAGAAAGTAGAGCATGGAAGAAAATGAAAAGAAACGAGAATAACAGGTTTGCTACAGTTATCAGTAGAATCTTTTAGTACAGCGAATCCTCAGGTAGCGTAAAACTCTCGATCCCCGAACCAGTAAATTCTTCTGTTGTGTTTTTACTGCAACAAAAACAGAATACATAAAAACCAACAATATACATACACATATATATATTGTAGAAGGAGACACAGAGACAACGCCCTTGCTTCGGGCCGGCTGTTCTTTATCTGCCTCGTCTTTCTCTTCCTCGTGCTAGTCGAACACGAGTGCCCAAGCTACGCTGCCGCTCATCGTCATCACACTCGGCCATGACTGCGAATAAGCGAACCGCCGACAATGTCTCTGGTGGCCGATGCTGGCTATGGCGCTGTGGACGGTCGATACAACGCTGGAGCTTGGCTCGGTGCTTTTCCGGTGCCGCCTCTGGTGGTCGACACTGACTCGATCTTGGTGGTCTGTCCCAGCCACGCGGCGATTTGCTTCGGGCAGACAGAAGTGTGTCCGGAGGACGAAACTGGCTGCACCGCGATGGTCGGGTTCGGTCACGCAGGAACGTTTTGTGGACAGCTAGCAACCACACATTTGGCGGTGGGGCTCGGCTGTGTCGTGGAGTAAGCGCCAGACGCAGCATGCCAGAAACAAGTTGACGCTTCTTCGGGATAGATGGCATGTCAACGGGCCTTGTGATTGACGGCTGTGCAACTTTCGTGCGCTGGTCCCGGAGAACCTTGTCGCTGAACGTGAGGTGATCGGGGTCGCACTCGGTCAGCGAATGTTCTTGAAGTAGCAGAAGCAGTTCCGGTGGGTCTGGGAGCACAGTGACGTGTGCCATCTGCTCTATTGGCACCTTCGCGGAAGGCGCGCCGTACACAAGAGTTGCTGGCACCGGTGCAAAGCTGGTCGTGGTCTCCGGTAACGACGAGGATTTCGAGCTCCTCGGCGGGGAACCCTGCTCGTGCCTTGTGTCTGTCGCGTGGCCCTCTGCGCAGGGGCTGCAGGCTACACGTGGAAATTCGGCTTCGTGCTTCTCGGAAGCTTGATCTCTGGAAGGCTGGTTGGTGCAGCACAAAGCTGCACCGCCGAAGCTGTCCGTGTAGGGGCTGCCGGAATGACCGATGCCGGCTACGTCTGCTCGGGGCGCATCGATGGCCTCCGTGTTAGCTTTTTTGAGCGAACCATTCGCACCCTCGGCCACTGGCTGCCATGAAGCCAGCCGATGTGCGTCCGACTGGTCACAGGAAACGCTTTTGGAACCCCCAGACAGTTCCGGTTGTGGTCTGTCGACTTCGGAGTTTTGGGCCGAGGCGGTACTAGGAGTCAAGCGGCTGAGTTTGACTCCATTGTGATCAATGGTGAGACGAACTTCACCAGAGAGAAGGTAGTCAGCCCCTAGAATCATATCAGCGGGCAGGTCGTCGAAGACAGGAACGCCGGTCAGGAACTTGCTCCCGGCTTCGGTTTGGACATACAGGTCAAGTGCACCGACAGGCAACGCGCAACCACCGATGCCACGTAGAGCTGCCTCAGGCCATGGTTTGAGGTTGGCCGGCGCATGGCGTCGATGCAGCGCTGTGCGCGGTGCTCCCGTTTGCACGAGAGCCGTAAGCTCGCCGATGCCGCCGACGCGGACCTGTAGTGTCAGAAGCGACCGCGTTGGGTGGTGCGCGGCGTGATGTCGGGCATCTGGTGGTGTAACGTCGATCCGGCCACCGAAACTCGGCGGGGGTCCTGGAATGTCGAAGAGGACAAGTGGGGTCCGGTGTGAGGGCGAGGGTGGTCTGCCAAGCTGCCGGTCGACGAGCTGCAGTGTACAGATGCAGCCTCGAGGAGGTTCCCCCTGTACTCCGTCCTCGGGATTTGTCGGGTTCAAGACGCAGGTGTCGGGCCAATCCGGCCAAACACAGCAATAAGCCGGCCACTCCATTCCATCTAGGAACACTGGTTGACACCTTCGTACCTGTGCCAGGCCTCGGCAGCACCGCGGAGCCGGTGGATGGCTACCAACCATTTCTTATTTTCGGGCAAGGCATGGCACAAACCGAGCGCATTTATGGTCGCTACCCATACGTCGGCGTCATCTTGGAAGCCGCGGAACACCGGTACTTCCGAATGTGCTGGATATGGTAATGTGGCCGGCCAGAACCCGTGGCACAACGGCGCAAGGCGGTGGAGACTTTGCGAGAATTGCGCAAGGGTACGCAAGAGCACGGCGCTCTCGGGTGAGTCGCATGGTGAGCCAGGGCCGGCATCTGCGCAGGGTGCGGCAGCTCTGGTACTCACGGTGGCAGAATCCATAGCCAAGGCCGCGTGGACGGCGTCCGTTGGAGGCTGACGTGATGACTGAGTCCTGTTCACGGGATCCATGCCACTGGGTGTGTTAGTCACGTTACCAGACAAGAGGAGCCCTTGCGGTGTCTTGGCTCGAAGTGGTATCGCGGCACCGGTGATGGAAAGTCGAGCCGCCGAGGAGGCCTGGACGCCGTCGCCGGACGGCGTTCGCAGTGCCGGGGGGTTGTGAGGCGACGAGGAGGCATAGACGCCGTCCTCGAACTGTGCTTGGTGCGGCGGCAGGTAGGCGGTTTGCATAGCAGAGGAAGCGTGGTCGGCCTTCCTTGAATGCCGGGTCCGGAACGCCGAAGACGCACGAGCACTGGTGGTGTCGGCCTTAAGGCTTCGTTTCCGACGACTGCGCCATTGTAGAAGGAGACACAGAGACAACGCCCTTGCTTCGGGCCGGCTGTTCTTTATCTGCCTCGTCTTTCTCTTCCTCGTGCTAGTCGAGCACGAGTGCCCAAGCTACGCTGCCGCTCATCGTCATCACAATATATATATATATATATATATATATATATATATATATATATATAGATAGAGTGTCCCAGCTAACTTGGACCACCATGTGCTCTAGGAAAGTCCTACCTGTTGCATTACAACCTGTATTTTATTCGTGACTAACGTTAATTAATTAACTAACTTCAATTGGCACACTTTTCTTATTCTTGCGCATCAGTTTCATATTCTGCATGGTTCGCGTGCTTTCGTTTTATCTCGGAAAAGACAACCAGGCAGATTTCAGCAAAGAATAAATGCTTCATTCTGGGGTTATTTGAGGGGAGGTACGACATAAAGTCAACATTTTACCGATTCGAGCAGGAATACAAAAGTTGGCGAATTTAAGTTCATTAATTATACAGCGCTTATACAGCTAATTATACAGCGCGCATGAACAAAATACAGATTGTATGTACATACGACTACTACTAATATACAAAAGGTAGAACTTTCTTAGAACACACGTTTGTTTTTTAATCTTGGTCCAAGTTAGCTGGGACACCATATATATATATATATATATATATATATATATATATATATATATATCTATATATATATAAGTATGAGAGGTGGCACTTCAAGAAAACTGCATTTATTACGTCGACGTTTCGGTCAGAGCCTGACCTTTATCAAGGTCAGGCTCTGACCGAAACGTCGACGTAATAAATGCAGTTTTCTTGAAGTGCCACCTCTCATACTTATACTTATACGGCAACCAAAGGCAACCACTCCTTCAACTATATATATATATATATATATATATATATACTGTCAAGAGGCGTTCTGGGTGACCAAGTTCTCAGGTGGTAGAGCTGAGCAGCGAGAGGTGACACACGGAACAACCCCGAACCGAAGCCTTTATGACAACAACGTCGTCGTTCTCTCTCTCAAGCCATATCCCCACTACACGTTATTTCCAGTACAGTTATCTCCCCCGGTGAAAAGAAGCCGTCCCGGCTACCTAGGGGCACGATAGCACTGGTGGATCATAGTATCGCTTTACACGTTCTACATGCACAATTTCGCGGTTTATCCGAAGGCGGTTCAAGAGGCTCCACGATGTAGTTAACGGGAGACGTTTGATTGACTACATGGTAGGGACCCTGGTACTTTGAGACGAGTTTGGGTGACAAGCCAGGTGTTGGAGCAGGCACCCAAAGCCACACAAGCGAGCCGGGAACATAGGATGCAGGTGGGACGGCAGGATCAGGGTGGTGCTTCTGGCGCTGCTGGTCCTCTGATGTCAACATACGGGAAAGCTTTCGACACTCTGCTGCGTGTGCAGCAACCTCGGACAGGGTAGTAGATTCCGAAGCGTCAGGGCTATATGGAAGGATGGTATCCATTGTGGAGGATGGTTCGCGCCCGTAAAGTAGGAAGAAGGGAGAAAATCCTGTGGTGGCCTGCGTGGCGGTGTTATAAGCATATGTGATAAATGGTAGAACATGGTCCCAATTGCTGTGGTCAGATGCGATGTACATGGCCATCATGTCACCAAGAGTGCGATTGCAGCGCTCAGTCATCCCATTAGTCTGCGGGTGATAGGCAGTTGTGGTGCGGTGAATGATTCGACAATCTTTGAGGAGAGATTGTACGACGTCGGAGAGGAATGCACGGCCTCTATCACTGAGCAATTCTCTTGGGGCCCCATGACGAAGTATAATGTGGCGCAGAAGAAACGAGGCAACATCACGCGCAGAGGCGCTGGGCAAAGGAGACGTTTCCGCATAACGCGTCAGATGGTCGATGGCCACAATCACCCAGCGGTTGCCATCTGATGTGCATGGTAGAGGGCCGTAGAGATCGATGCCAAGGCGATCAAATGCACGTTCTGGGCAAGGCAGAGGTTGCAGCGGGCAGCTGAACGACGAGGAGGATTCTTGCGGCGTTGACACGCGAGGCAGGAGCGTACATAATGACGGACGAATCGGTACATCCCACGCCAATAATAACGAAGTGGGAGGCGTGTGTAAGTTTTGACTACACCTGCATGTGCGCACTGTGGATCATCGTGAAACGCCGCACAGAAATCCGAACGGAGATGCCGAGGGACCACAAGTAACCATTTACGGCCGTCCGCCAGGTAGTTACGACGGTATAGTAGCTCATCGCGAACGGCGAAGTGGTGTGCTTGGCGACGTAATGCACGGCTGGCAGGGCGTGCCGATGGTTGTTGCAGGAAGTCGAGCAAAGAAACAATCCAAGGGTCCTTCTTCTGCTCCAAAACCATGTTCGTGGCAGAGAGGGATGACTCCGATAACGACACGTCAGGGGAATTAGTCTCGCTATTGAGTGGAGAGCGAGACAAGGCGTCTGCGTCGGAGTGTTTTCTGCCGGAACGATAGAGCACTCGAATGTCATACTCTTGTAGTCGAAGCGCCCATCGGGCTAGACGACCGGAAGGTTCCTTTAAAGAAGAAAGCCAGCACAGGGAATGGTGGTCAGTTATCACATCGAATGGGTGGCCGTAAAGGTATGGTCGAAATTTAGTTATGGCCCAAATTATAGCCAGACATTCCTTTTCTGTGACTGAATAGTTGGTTTCAGCCTTCGTCAGTGCGCGACTGGCAAAAGCAACGACGTACTCATCGAAGCCAGGCTTTCGTTGGGCAAGAACGGCCCCAAGACCGACACCGCTGGCGTCCGTATGAACTTCTGTCGGAGCACTTGGGTCGAAATGCCGTAGAATCGGTGGAGAGGTCAGGAGACTACGCAGCTTTGTAAACGCGGCATCGCAAGTTGGTGACCAGGTTGAAAGGGTGGGGTCAGCACGAAGAAGCTGTGTCAAAGGGTCTATGATGGTCGCGAAGTTCCGGATGAACCGTCAGAAGTACGAGCACAGGCCGATGAAGCTGCGAAGATCTTTGAGGTTCTTGGGTCGTGGGAACTCAGCGACAGCTTGTAGTTTCGACGAATCAGGAAGCACACCATCTTTGGACACGACATGGCCGAGAATGACCAACTGCCGAGCGGCAAAGCGACACTTCTTCATGTTGAGCTGGAGGCCGGCGTTGGCGATGCACGTCAGGACGCGTTCAAGTCGAAGTAGGTGGGATGGAAAGTGCGGTGAAAATATGACAATGTCATCGAGATAACAAAGGCAGACCTGCCACTTGAGTCCGCGCAGGATGCTATCCATCATTCCTTCAAATGCTGCATGCGCATTGCACAGGCCGAATGGCATAACGGTGAACTCATATGTATAGACCGTCAGGGGTGACGAAGGCAGTCTTCGGGCGGTCTGCCTCAGCCACCGGGACCTGCCAGTATCCGGACCGTAAGTCGATGGACGAGAAGAATTCGGCGCCTTGGAGGCAGTCTAGTGCGTCGTCAATGCGTGGGAGAGGATAAACATCCTTACGGGTTATCTTGTTGAGTCGACGGTAGTCCATACAAAACAGAATGGTGCCATCCTTCTTCTTTACCAGCACTACAGGAGAGGCCCAGGGGCTGTGTGAAGGTTGTATGACGCCGCGTTTGAGCATGTCTCCTACATGCTCGTCAATGACGCGGCGCTCTGTGGCGGACACACGATAGGGCCGTTGGCGCAATGGCGCGTGGTCTCCAGTGTCGATGTGGTGGACAACGGTGGAAGTGCGGCCTAAACTAGATTGTTGCAGGTCGAAAGATGTACTAAAGCGGCTAAGGAGGTCGACAATTTGGGCGTGCTGACTCGAAGTGAGGTTGGGGTCGATGCACCGAGAAAACGTGAGTTGACGAGACAGCTCCGCAGGAGGAGCGTCAACATCCACGACGTCAACCTGTATAGGAGCCGGGTTGTCAGGCACGTTGTACACAAGGCTTGGGTCGAGTTCATCAGCATAACCGAGACACTTATCGTGGTGCAACGTAGCAGGATAAGAAAGCATGTTCACAATATAAAGTGCGCTGACACCTTGTCGAACGTTAAGAAGAGCAAAAGGGAGCAAGAAAGTATGACGGCGAGTAGCTAGCTTCGACGGCGTGAAAAGAACTGTGGCGTCCGAAAATGCAGCGCAGGATACAGGAACAAGGGTGGAAGAGAAAGGAGGAACGTCGGTGTCGGTGGCCACTAACACTCGACCACGGGTGCCAGAGCAATCTTCGAAAATGTGGCCGCTGAATGGAGACAGTGAAAGTTCAGCACGGGCGCAATCGATGACGGCATCGTGAGAAGACAGGAAGTTCCAGCCTAAAATCATGGCATGAGAGCAGCGAGGCAGAACGACAAACTCAATGTGGTACAGAGCATCGTCTATAAAAACACGGACGGTGCACGTTCCCAAAGGGTCAATGGGCTCGGCGCTTGCTGTACGTAGCGAGAGCGCAGAAAACGGCGTCGCGACTTTTCTGAGCTTACGACGAAGCTGGTCGGAAATCACTGACACCGCTGCTCCCGTATCGACAAGCGCGTTAACGGCAATACCTTCGGCATAAACAACAATTACGTTGGCAGGGAATAAATGAGGCCTTGAGCAGTTCGCTGAAATCGCAGTTCTTGCCTCCGGAACTGCGTTATTCAGTTTTCCTCTTGGGAAGCTTCAGATCGTCGGATGAGCGGGGACAGAGAACGTCAACGAGGGGATTGAGACCGACGGGTAGTATAGCCTCGGGATGAAGAAGGCGCGTCGTCGAAATGTGGACCGGGAGGACCAGGACGGAAGGTGTAGTCCGGACCATTGCTTTGTGGCCGTGCAGAGTCGGAATACCAAGCACGGCGGCGGCAGAATCGTGCTACGTGGCCAGCACATCCGCACGAGAAACAGATGGGCCGGTTGTCTTGGGTGCGCCACGGATTGAAAGAAGGGGCCGCAGATTCAGCGAAATATGGCCGAGCCGGGCGAAGGGGCTGCGGTGGCGGACCGTAGTTTCTCGTCGGCGTATAGTTTGCAGTCGTGGTTAACGGTGAAGAGAAGGTGGTCGTGGGGGCGTACTGCACAGCCGCAGATGGCGGCCTTGGCTTGGCGACGGCGGCAGCGTACGTAAGTGAAACTGTCGCTGGAGCCGGCCGATGAGCAAGTGGGACGATGTCAGCGACTTGTTCGTGTATGACCTGTCGGATCTCTGGAGTGAGGAGCGATTCAGATGCTTGGGCGGTTGGCAGAAGAGACAGCTGGCGTGCAACTTCTTCCTGAACAAACTGTTTGATTTGATCGAGGAATGATGAGTCGGAAGTAGGTGCACATGAACTGCTGGTTAGAGCTGAAAGCGTGCCCTCTGGAATTATAGCTCGGCGGGTGGAAAGCCGTTGTTTGCGCAGTTCTTCGTAGCTCTGGCAAAGACTGATCACTTCGTTGACTGTCTGAGGGTTCTTCGCCAAGAGCATCTGGAACGCGTCGTCCTCTATGCCTTTCATGATGTTCTTTATCTTCTCGTCGTCGGTCATGGACGGGTTGATGCGCCTGCAAATGTCAACTACATCTTCTATGTAGCTGGTGAAGTTTTCACCTTTCTGTTGAGCACGACTGCGCAGCTGTTGCTCAGCCCGAAGCTTGCGGACGGCGGGGCGACCAAATACTTCTTGGAGTCTTGCTTTGAATGCCGTCCAGGTCGGAAACTCGGATTCATGGTTGTGGTACCAAATGTTGGCGACTCCGGAGAGGTAAAAGCTGACGAAGCTGAGCTTGTCGGCGTCGTTCCATTTATTAGAGATGCTGACTTTGTCGTACAATGACAACTGTCACGTGTAAATACCGCGAAAGCGTCGGCGCGGACCACCGAGCACGGACAGACGAGGAAGAAGAGCGCGGTGGCACGGTGGCACGAGGCGCGCTCGCAGTGTCGGCCCAGGCGCAGTGCAGTCCCGGACTCCAGGACGAGCGAGACGTTCTGCCGGGCGAGACGCGTGCGAGCACGGAGGTCCACGGAGCCGGGCGAGGTCCAGGGTGGCCGAGGTTCCGAGGATCCAGGTGCCAGGGTTCAAGGAACTGGCTGAATTCAAGGATCGCTGAGCGGTGCCGAGCCGTACCGGGCGACGCGTCAGGCTTGGACGTGGGCCGCTGGTCCACGAGCTTCTGCACACGAGCTGTGCCTGGCGGTGCCCTGGCCGAGGCGAGGACCGCCAGTGGTTGAGCTGCCGCACCGCAGCTGTGGCGAGCAGCATTCCAGCAAGGCGCACACGGTGCTGTGCTGGACGGAACCCGCACGTGGAACCGCTACGCCTGGGTGGGGTCGAGACGTCCGAGGCCACGCTGGTCCAGGCATCTCATAGGCGCCGCTACCGCTTCTCAAAAGCCGTGAGCCGCAGAACACGGGACTATCACCCGTTCTTCCTCCTCGCGTGCTGTGGTGGACGTTCCGACGGCAACCACACCACCGAATTCTTTTCATTTTTTTTTACTTGTATATAAATGTTGGAAGACGACTCCCCTGTCTGTTTTCTGCGCCGCTGCACAACAATAGAAGTGCCCGAACCGTCCTAAACATCACAACAACCAATAGTCCACGTCTTGATCTTCAGCGCCACTGAAGATGGGTGGATCTCGTTGACGTGGCGTACCTGAACAGACGACTGCAGGCGACGCCTGGGGAATAGTGCTCTGCCCAGCGTTGTCGGGCATGGTTGGCACGGGAGGGATCGTCCGGTTTCGGAGTTCCAGGTCTGGGAATACCCCGCAGCTCCACCAAATGTCAAGAGGCGTTCTGGGTGACCAAGTTCTCAGGTGGTAGAGCTGAGCAGCGAGAGGTGACACACGGAACAACACCGAACCGAAGCCTTTATGACAACAACGTCGTCGTTCTCTCTCAAGCCATATCCCCACTACACGTTATTTCCAGTACAATATATATATATATATATATATATATATATATATATATATATATATATATATATGTATACATATATATATATATATATATATATATATATATATATGCGTACAGTCATACATTTGGTAAGCTCAATGGTTTTCTCGTTTGAAGAGAGCATGCACACAATCGCGGTGAACACTTGCACTATAGACCACTCAATATTAAGGCGTCAGCCCTTAGTGTCTCATGCTCATGTCCGTCCGCCCGTCCTTCCTTCCGAGCCCTGGCATGGTCACAGGTGGCCACCGGGGCGCGCCAACGGACGCCGGTCGCGTGGGACTCTACAGCGCTCGCGCTTTGCTTGCGTAGCGTCGCTGTGCCCCCGCGTGTCCAATAATGCACGGAGGGAGACGCGTGCATCGCGTGCCATACTGACCGACCCCGTCTCAATGGACACTTTGGAATTTACAAAGTGTCCTTCAGTTTTTTTATTCGTCCTCGCGTTGTACTAGAAATGTAACTGCAGGTCACTTTAATATCGCGCCATGTAACAATGTGTATGGAGAACGCATGCTACAGCTCACAGGAATTAAGACTTGGAACAGGCTCCCAGCGGCAATGATTTATTGTGCGAACTTCCCTAGCACCATGAAACATCATTTTCTTTCTTTATAGGTTGATTGATAGGTAGACAGAAAAGCTCAAAGTGTCTGCAGTATGCAAAGAAAAGCTTGTCATTTAAAAGTCAGAATACTCTTGTTTTGCCCATAATGTACGTATTTTGTAGTTCAATAGATATATCTTGTCAACTATGATAGGTTTAATAGATATTTCTACTGCACATTTTCTTGAACATGCCACTGTATCATTTCGACGTATCTGTATGTAGCCCCTACCTTGTTCTTCGGCGCTATAATGGATATGAGTTCTTGGTTCATTAAATTACTTTTTATTGATTTGAGAAATCAACATTAAAATTTTTTTGTTTGCTGCAAATGTTACAACCGCTTTTTTTTCTATTCCATGCTGTGCTGGGATTTTCTAAGTATTCTTTGTTTATCGGACCTTCAACTAGCCTTTGGCTACGGGTCCGACAAGTGTTTGTTTTCTGTATATATAATCTGAAATAAAAATTTTGCTTGAATGATTGATTGACTGGTTGATTGATTGATTGATTGATTGATTGATTGATTGATTGATTGAATACACCACTGCACATGAACGCTGAGGTGCGAGCGCCGCTACTAGGCCTCTAAGTCAAAGGATTAAACTAGCCTCATCAAGCGCGAAAATTGTCCATTGCCGTCCCGAGGCGTCGGGGACAACCCGAGTGATGCGAAAGACCGTCATCACGTGATATGACGTCACCACATTACGTCGTCATGGCGCCATATGGTGCCAACATTTATGACGTCATCACGATGTCAATGTGACCTCACGTGATGACATCATCACAGGACGTCGTAGCATAGTCAAAGGTTAAAAGGACAGACTGGCGGGCTAGTTGGTATCGCATAACTCAAAGGTGTTTCGATCACGGAGGCAGTGCAAAACCAGGTGAGGTGCCTCCGATCTTGGAGGCAGTGCTAAACCATGTTAGGTGCAGAAAGTTTTCATATGGTGGCGCGGCAGTAGGTACACATCGGCTGGAAAGGAAAAAAATCCACCCATCTCCACTGAGTGAAGGATGATGAGTGGGTGAAGCTAGGTCCTAAGGTTCATAATATATACGTTGAAGTCGCCGACTAGTATAAAGGGCTTTTGGTGTAGGTGTTTTATATTTCCTTTCACAATTATGATTGATATTAAACCTTCTTTTGTGTCTCACATATGTTACCCGAGCGTTGCCCCATAACATGTAAATTGAGGGACATAAAGAGTCGACGACAAAGCTCGGTCCTAAGGTCCATAATGTCTACGTTGACGTCGCCGACTAGTATAAAGGGTTTGTGCTTGTAGGTGTTTTTTATATTGTTTCTTCACAATTATAACAGTTGTTCGTCTATTGTGAACCTTTTTTGCTATTCACATACTATAGCAATGGTTTTCTAACCACCATGACAGCGGACAGTGAGCTTCGACGACAAAGCTCGGTTCTAAGGTCCATAATATGTACGTTAAGTCGCCGACTAGTATAAAGAGCTTGTGCTTAGGTGTTTTATATTGTTCAGTCACAATTATGATTGATATAGCTCTATTGATAAAGCTTTTTTTGTGTCTAACATCCACGAATCTCCCCGTGACGGACGCGGACGACGACAGGGGCTAGGTCCTAAGGAGCTTCGCCCCTGAAAGATGGTCTTCGCCTTTGAGTCGTCTTAACTGAATGCATAAAGGACTGGGTGAGTTTTTTAAACTGAACGTTGTGGAGTGAACGAACTTTTGGTAGCTCTCAGGGCTGCCGGTCTTCGCCGTCCACGTGACAGCCTCGCACTTCTGGTCCCCCGATTCTAACGTGCAGTCGAAGAGCACGGTGAAGTTCACCGCATCCTCTGGCTCTGCGGTGACTCCCGTGCGATAACACTCGTAGAGCAGGATAGGCCTCGCCCGGGTATCCTGCGCATGCGCAAGGTTGACACAGCCCCCGCCCTGTAAAATTTCTTACTCATTTTAACGAGAACTAATAGACGAACCGGAACGGTGCTTTTATAGCTATTAAATGAACCCGGACGACGAAACGAGTAAATGCTATGTTACTGAATGGAGGGCCTGGATTCCGAATACACAAGCAGTTGAAAATTTTCGTAAAACGTTTCACGGCCCCTTTGAAGGCACAGATATACCCATTAAAGTGGACAGGGGCATGACTGCCGCCGTAGCTGAATTTGCAAAGCATCGGACGCGTAAATAGAAGGTTGCAGGTTCGGTCGCTGCCGGCGGCAGGTCATCTTTTCGTCCACTTTACTGTCTTCAAATTTACATCATAATTGCTACAAATAACAATTCCTATACTTTACTTGACGTTATTTTCGGTTAGTTGTCATATATATTGTTTATAACAAAGAAAAACGAGCCCTTAAAATTTTCCTTCTTTCGTTCATTCTTGCCCATTTTGTAATTTCTGAAGCCAAAGACCACGTCAAGTCTAAATGAATAATAATAATAATAATATATGGGGTTTTACGTACGAAAACCACGATATCATTATGAGAGACGCCGTAGAGGAGGGCTCTGGAAAATGTGACCATCTGGTGTTCTTTAACGTGCGCTGACATCGCACAGCACACGGGCCTCTACCATTTCGCCTCCATCGAAACGCGACCGCCGCGGCCGGGATCGCACCCGCGACCTTCGGGTCAGCAGCCGAGCACCGTAGCCACTGATCTACCATGGGGGACAAGTCTGAATGAATCCATATTAATGCGGATAATGCACTCAAATGAAGAAAAAAAAAGTCACAGTTTCACCGCAAGGGTGAAGCAATGAATGCGATAGCAAAAAATTGTAATGTTATACGAAGTGAGGCTGGCCGCTAACTCTTTTGGATCCGATCTCACGCAACTCTAGAAAACGCTTGTTTAAGAGAATTCTCTTCGCGTTGAGAGCGCAGCACGTAGAAGGGTACACCGGCCTCCCGCTGTCGGCCGCCGAGAAGGGGAGATAACGCGCGCGCCCTCGCCCCCGCTCGTAAAATCGAAGGTCGCTCGAGGGACCCCCCCCCCCCTTCGCGTCTTTTCACGCTCGCGAGCGACGGGCGGGGCCGGTTATATATATGCATATACATATGCGGCAAATGACGCCGACGCCGACGGCGAAAACCAGCCGCGAGTGTCCATATAATTGCTATCGCAATAAAAGACGAAGGCCGAGTACGAGTGGTAAGCGATCGTCCTGTTTACTTGAAATCGAGAGTTCGACGGAAACCCGTCTGGCCGGAATATGAAACACGAAATGAAAACGTTTTCGTTGTGAACAAGAAATGTGAAGGTTTCCCTATGGAGACCAAAACATCGTTTCCTTTAAACTTTTATTGCGTCCTTTTCACTTCCTCGATTCGATTCCCTGTTCGTTTTGAAAATCACAGCGGTGGCGTCGCGATTACGGCGCTTGGCTGCTGGCCAGAAAGACGCAGGTTCGATTCCGGCCACGAGAGGCTGCAAGAGGCCCGCATAACGCGCGATGTCACTGCACGTTAAATAACTCGAGGTGGTCGAAATTATACTGAGCTCTGCACTACGACGTGCCCCAGAACTATATAGTCGACTCGACACAGCAGACACCTCCATCCCCCACATTACTAATTTCACCTGCATACACGACATAATCATCATCATCATTATCAGCCTGACTAGGCCCACTGCAGGGCAAAGGCCTCTCCCATGTCCCGCCAATCAACCCGGTCCTGTACTTTCTGCTGCCACGTTGTACCTGCAAACTTCTTAATTTCATCTGTCCGCCTAATTTTCTGTCTTCCCCTCACGCGTTTGCTTTCTCTTGGAATCCAGTCAGTTACCCTTAATGACCAGCGCTTATCCTGCCTACGTGCTCCGTGCCCGGCCCATGTAGATTTCTTCTTCTTGATTTCAATTATGATATCCTCCCCCGACCAACATAATAGCGTTTATAAAAAAAAAAAAAAAAAATCTGAGTCGTCACAGTACCTGATAGAAGTCCGAAGTGCGCGTCGCCATAAGGGATGCCAAGAGGGTTGAAACGACGGCGGACTGAAGCAAATGCATGCCTGCCTGGTTCAAAGGTACGCGTAACGAGAAGTCGTATTGGCTTGTAGGGCGCTTCGAGAATGCACGCAACGGGGCTGGACATGACATGCCTATATAGACGAGATCACGTCCTGTTTTCGTCAAACATCACGTTTAGCGTGACATTCATAGCAGTTTTTGAAAATCTTTGTTTTCTTTTTCTTTTTTCTCGTACGTCCTGTCACACGTTTGAGCAGCTTTGTTTGCCTTGACATACGTTCTAGAATTGCACGCAGGAAAGAGAAACCTCTAAACTGTCACCGTATTCATTGTTTCCCGAGTATGATAGTGATGGAGACCATTACGGGGGCTTAATTGGACATTCTTTTGAAGATGGTTTTTATTTCCTGGCTTCGGAGCAATGCCCTTTGGCTATAGAGACATTGATTGGCACATCGGCACACAGAACGCACATTCTGAAAGGAAAGGCTTTTGCAGCGAGTGCATACGCACGTGTGGGACGGCTGCAGGCCTCTCCTTGCCTGCTGCCGTAATTTCTATGCACACGTTCCGGAAACGTGCAAGATCCAAATTTGCAAGCTTTCTGTTCAGGATGCAGCCGTCATTTAGGCAAAAAGCTTTAGATGCTTCATTATGTGCGAAAATTAATAATAATAATTGGGGTTTAACGTCCTAAAACTAGGATGTGGTTATGGGAGACGCACTAGTGGAGGGCTCCGAAAATTTCAACCACCTGGGGTTCTTTAACGTGCACGTCAATCTCAGTACACGGGCCTCAAGCATTCTCGCCTCTATCGAAAATGTGGCCGCCGCGGCGGGGATTCGGTTCCGGGGCCTGTGGGTCAGCAGTCGAGCGCCATAACCGCTAGACCACCGCCGCGAGTTTACGCGCGAAATGTTACCCTCGGTGGCGGCGTCAGCATGAAGTGATGCAAAAATGACCTCATCAAGTGACTCGAAGTGATGCAAGAATCATCGTCATGTGGCGTCGTCTTGGCTTCAAAGATTGCGAAATCTTGGGACGTCAGTGTGACTTCATCATAGCGTCACATAACGTGAAGTCATATGATGACGTCATCACAAGAAAACATCGCTTGGTCAGAGGTGGACCGATCCCGGAGGCCGTGCGAGGCCACGCGTGCATGGTGCGGAAAGCTTCTGACGCCTCTGATCTATGAGCCAGAGCAAAACAACGTTAGTTGTCGAGAGGTTACAGGGAAAGAAGCAAGGATGCACAATGGACTGAAAAAAAGGGAAGAAGAAAGGAAAAAGAAGATCAAGCACCCCAAGAAAAAAGGTCACAGTTTCACAGCCAGGGTGAAGCAATGAATGCGATAGCAACAAATTGTAATGTTATACGAAGTGAGGCTGGAAGCTAACTTTTTTGGATCCGATCTCACGCAACTCTAGAAAACGCTGTTTTAAGAGAATACAGCCGCTCCAGAGACACTCTTCACACCACATTCTCTTCGCGTTGAGAGCGCAGCAACTAGAAGGGTATAGCGGCCGCCCGCTGTCGGCTGCCGAGATGGGAGATAACGCGCGCGCCCGCGACGACCGCGCTCGTAAAATCGAAGGTTGCTCAAGGGAACACCCCCCCAGCTCGTGTCTTTTCACGCTCGTGAAGGACGGGCGGGGCGGGTCGAACAGTTAGGGGGATCTTATCGCATGCGCCTCGGAGCACGGCGATGGGCCGGCTCGTTTGTTCTCCGCTTCAGCCGCGTTCATCGCTCTCGCGCTATTACCCGCTGGTAGAATGTACAATGCGCAGGGGGCTCTTATCAATTTGGACTTCATACGCGACATGACGGCGGCGACGGCAACAGCGACGGCAAAAACCCGTCGAGACTGACCATATAATTGCTATC